>SKCR01006655.1:0-74246 GCA_019454045.1 Zanthoxylum bungeanum | reverse complement strand
TTAGAATCATATAATGCATTATCAGTGTAATAGGAAATTCAACTAAATATTAATCTAAATTCTTTCTGAATTTGATAAAAAAATGTTCCTTAATTTTTTTTATTATTTGAACTAATTATCCCGTTAAATTTCTGTTAAGTTTTGTATTTTTAAAAATTACTTAAAAATTCTTATTATTTATTTATATATATATATATATATTTATTCTCTATTTTTTTATCTATTACATGTCACATTTGTTTGAATCTTAAATTATATCATATAAAAAAAAATACTATTTTACTATTGAAAAGTTAAATCTAATAGTTATAAAAATAACGGAAGAGATATAGTTAGTAATTTTTAAGAATTCAAAGACTAACTCATAAAAATAACATTAACCCATAATATAATTTATAATGTATTTCAGTGGAAGAATCAAATAAAATAATTAAACAATTAAGGGATAAGACGAAGTTGATGATAAGAATCATGCAAGATTCTTAAATTGAAGATGATGACAAGTAATAATAGTGGAAATGAATGATGGAGATAGCCATGGAGGTTACCATCTTTAATCTTTAATCTTAAATCTTAAAGTGGAACGTGGACGGCAACTTATCTCATAAAACGACTCGTAGTTAGTCTTATCTTATCATTGTATTTATCATAACGCTAAAATAAATAAAAAATAATTATTTAAAAGTTGAATTTTGTAGGTTTAAAAAAACTAATTTTAAATTATTTATATCGACTATCCGAGAACTACATCCGTATCGGATGAATAGTCTAGTCTAATCTAAGCTTCAATGAATTTATTAATGATAAACTCAATAAATTAGACAACGAAAAAGAAGTTGAAAATGGAGGCAGTCCAAGAATTACGTCGCCTATACATATCAAATGACATGAAAATATTGAAAGGATAACAACTTGCTACATAGTCTTATTAATATATTGAAAGATACAATTAGTAGGCAAAATGGAAAAAAGGGAGATGGTGGTTGCCCTTTTATGTTTATTTTTTAAAATGATCTTTCAATATTAATGAATATAAAATTTAGGCTTTAATTGAATTAGGTCTTTGTAATGGACCCATTTATTTTGATTGTTATCCAAATTTTACAAAAAATTTATTAGATATCAAAACCCACAGTTATCACTTCATGTAGCTTTAATGCATGGGTTATGCTAATGTAGTCCCCACTCCCGTATTAAAGTTGAAATTGGACCATCAAATTTGAAGCAATGGACATTGAACATGAAATTGATTGTTGAATTTGAAATATTTCATGACTAATATTATAAGGTTTATTATTCGAATTTCAACTTCAATACTCCCGATACCGATACCGGAATACTATAGACGTGTCCTACAAGGGTTTAAAGTTATGCCTTCTGTTTTCAGTACCAAGAAGAAACTGTATTATTTAAAATGGATGTGCAAAAAGCAAATGTGACAATACACATGGGCGGAAGTACACAAGAGTAGAATCGAAAATGAACCAAGTTGTTTATTAACAGTTCGAGATCGATTTATATTTGGGTTGGTTCAAGATTGTTGAACAAAAAAAAAGAGCGTGTAAGGTTCAAAACTCTTAAAAAGAAGTCCCAAAATGAGTGATTGATTTTATTGAGGAAAGCTTCCAAGGGACGCAAGCACACAAGTATAATTGATTAATATAAAAAAAAAATTACATTACTCATAAGAGTATTTTGTTTGTTCTTTTTTCCTCTAGATTTGACTTTGAGTTTATATAGTGATGCGAATAAGTGTCTGGTACTGTTTGAGCGGTTGAATCTCATCTCTTGCACCTCATGCATTCCTCTTTTGCCAGCTGTGACAACTGCTCCAGTCGTGCCCTTAGTCTCTAGTAATTGTTAGGGATCATGTGGCATGTTCTATAACTCCTCGCTCATTCTTCTACCACTTATGACAATTGCTATAGTAGTGCCTTCAAGTTGTGGTAACTGCTCGATTGTGCTTCATATTGTGGTGTGCTACTTATGGCAACTGCTAGAAATGTGTATTGCATTCTTCAATTATCAGATCATGTCGTTTGTGTAACTGCTCCTTGGGGCGATTTGGCCACTTGGCCGATTGAGGGATTTGGTTACTAGGTTGATCGGACGATTCGATTATTAGGCGGATTGGATGATTTGGCTGCTAGGCCGATTGGGCAATTATTACAATTTTTGGTTGTCAACAGAGATCAATTCATTTAATAAATTAGTCATTCAATCTCAAAAATAATAGTTCGATTATTATACGAGATCAACTCACAAAAGCTCGACTTGCTTCATTTTTTTCTCACGAATATTATTCGAAATATACTCGACTTGGATTGTATAAATACAACTCGGCTCGATATTATAATATGTATATGTATACATATGTCACAAACATTTGAATTTTGTAGAGAATTTATTTACAATTTGAAAAAGTAAATAAAAAAGTTCAAAAATTAAATTTTTAAAATTCAAGCTCGAGTCGAGCTCGACTCTTTTGGCAATTGAATTCGAGTCGAGCTCGATCCCATTATTTTCTTAACGAGTCGAAATTAAAGAACACATATAAAGATTGATTCGACCCAACCTGGCTCGATGATACCCCTACATAAGCCTCTATGTCAATTTTTTTAGAAAAAAAAAATTATTAAATTAAAATTTTACTCATTTAATGAGAATTTTACGTTAGCCCCTCGTGTTTTTCTTATTTTTGTTGGAGTCCAAGAAAGGTTCTTGATTTATTTATTACAAATGACAAATATTTGTTATTTTTCATTGCGGACATGAAAACAAGTCCGAATTTTATAGAATAAGTACCTTCCCATATATTAAAAAATAAAAATTAACAATCAGATTTAAGGATAAGGAATTATCATTAGTCATTACTCGTTAATTGTTAGTTCTAAAGTTTCTTATTGAATTTTTTTTTTTTTTTTTGGTAAGTTTTAAAGTGGATAAACCGTGAGGCGTGACTCGTGAGCAACTGAAATCCATTTCCCCCCCTTTTTATTCAATCATAATAACTATATATACTTTACACTTTAACTTTTATTATTTTGGGAAATTATCATTTTTACATTTGAAAATTGACTAATGTATGAAAATATCCGAAAATTTTAAATAAATCAATTTACTAATTTATAATATTTAGGTTTAAATTACAATATACTAACTGAAACTTCGGATTTTAGAAAATTATAAAATCACTTTATTTATTTATCAATCTTCATTCAGAAATTTTACTTTTTATGTTCCAGGGATGGCTTATAAATGTCTGTCATGAGTGTCTTTCAGCAAATCATAGGCTCGTCGCATGTCTTTTGGTGATATCCAATTGAAATGTAAATTGGGAAAAAAACAAAAAAAACAAAAAAAAAAAAAACAAAAACAAAAACAAATGAATGAAAATAAGTCATGATCCTTGTTATTAATTTTAAATATTATTAAAATCCTTATTTTTATTTTTATAATATCATCACAATGCTTATTTATATATTGTTTACTCAATGTAAAAGTTTTAAATATTAAAAAATGTAAAACTTTATCAAATTTGATATGCATTGGGTATGAATAAACTATTCATATGTATATAGCAGCTGATCATCTTAATCCTTATAAATTTATTTTAAATATCATCATAATCTGTATTTATATATTGTTTATTCAATTTAAAATCAAATTTGATATGCATTGGGTTTGAATATATAGCAGCTGATCATCATAATCCTTATTAATATCTTTTAAATATCATCATAATCTGTGTATGTGTATATATATATATATTATTCAATTTAAAATCATTTAAAATCAAATTTGATATGCATTGGGTTTGAATAAACTATTTCAAATGTACAACAGCTGTTCATCATAATCCTTATTATCATATTTTTTTAATATAATCATAATCCTTATTTACTAATATTTTTATCAATTAATAAGATCAAGAAGAAAAAATATACTACAGTTAATATAAAATGGTTTTACTAATTTAAAATAAAGATTTGAGATTCCACCTACTAATTATAATTATGTTTTTATTTATACGCTTAGTTCACCTATGCCTTTCAAATTTTTTTATTTACAATTCTCAAATAAATAATAGTTAAAGGTCTCCAATTTTTTTTAATTATAATATTTTGTTATAATTATGGGATTCAATTTGTTGCTTATATTTTGACATAAGATAAGTATTAGTATATCATAATACTTATATTAAATAACAGTAAGAGAAACAAATGGTAAAAATTAAACACTTTTTTTATAAAAAAAAAAATCCTAAATGTATAAAACAACTGGATAAATTATAAATTGATATGAGAATGAGGGACTTTATTTTCCATGCTAGTTGGTTGTTGCTTGGGTGACAAGTAACATGATTGATATTTGGGATTGAGAATTTCAAAATGAGCAATTATTTAATCACCGTTGATATGTCTAATTAAATTTGATGGCTGACCTGCTCCTTCCTTTGAGGATTGACACTTGACAATAATACAAATTTAGTTACACCTAATTATCCATGTGTTGCAGCCACCTTTGACAACAGATGGTCCATTATTTTTATTATCATTTGGTTGAACTTCATATATATATATATATATATATATATATATTATTTGATTCAAAAAATTTAAGGGTATGCAAAATCAGATTAGAAGTACTGATTCAGGTCGTGCTAAGAGAAAATATATTTGGGCCAGCCCGATTTGAAATCTAATTGTGTGAAGAGAAAGTATATATGAACCCAATCCAAATTGAAATCCAGATTCAAATTGAGATTAACTGATCGCGATATTATATATTTAGCACGTAAGTGCACGTATCGCTCAAATAATATTGTGACAATAAGTCGGATAACGTACCTTCATGGACTTATTATTTATCTTATTAATATCAAGACTAACCTACTTAACTTAAACTAAACCATTGAGAATATGAATTGATTTATTGAAGTTTAATTGAAATGAAATAAAACACAGATAACATATTTTGAAAACTTTATAGATAGAAGAACATATAATTCCAACTCCACCTAAGCATACACGCAATGAGTCCAAGCATTTTCCATTCAGTTGGATTGTTGTTACTAATTATTAAAATAAAATACTAAATTATTCACAAGTCTCTTTCAATTATAAGATAAATATATTCAGAATAAATCAATTAACTATATATTTATGTTAATTAATTTAAACCAAAGTCATTAAGGTCAGGTTCTCATCTTGGCTACACATGCCCTGCATGTATATTTATATCTTGAAATGAAATCTATTCAACGAATAAGATTACAAGCTATTATTCCAACGGTTAACCCAAATTCCCTCCGTCGAGTTCCTAAAAATTTACGAAGACTATTTTATTATTTGTCAAACAAATAAAATAAGCATTCAAAGCACAAAGAATAATAAATAATCAATAACAAACCTAAAAGAATAAAAATATACAATTAAATTAATTAAACATGTTCAAGATCCATTACCACCCTAGATTTAATGAATTAGCTACTCATAATATTAAAAGATACAAGCTAATCATTAATCCAAGGCAAAGAACGCATTAAAGATAAAGTTAGAGAGAAAAAAAGAAGAAAGAAACTCTCGTTCGCGGTCTTCGTCTTCAAACTCCAACTCTGATTGATGCACACGTTCTTGCTTTTCTCTAGGCGTTCTCCAAGGCTATGGGGCTCCAAAATTATGTTATGAGGCTTGATTTTAGGTTTTGATTATGAAATAATCTTCGATTTGTTTCGTATCTCATCGTTTTCATCTCTAGTTAAATCATTTGAGTCGTGATATTATTTTGACCTGTAAAAACACACATAAAACACATCAATTCACTCATAAAATTCGATATCACCTACAAAATATTAAGATAGAAAGGAGGTAAATATATGTATATTAGTCACTCATCACCCCCCAAACTTAATATTTTGCTAGTCCTCGAGCAAAATAAATAATGATAAAATAAATAAACAAACAAACTAAAAATAAATTAAATTAAGCCACTTTCGTATGGATCATGATTACATTTAGTGTGTGCAACGAGCCTTTAAACCCCTAGACGGCCCTAGTGGATGAGTTATAGTCTCATGATGGCTTACAACGACGACACCCACAAACGTCATTCACACACACATCCAATCATGCACAAATAATAAAACACATAAAACAGTCCTGGTAGTTACACATAATGTTGTCATAAAAAAATGCATACCAATGAAATCAGAGAACCTTCAGAGTACCCAACGCAACTCAAATCAAAGTTCTTGAATAAATCATTTAAGCCAGACTCACAGTGTGTGTGTGAAAAGGCTCAGTCACAGCTCAATTCCTAAGTAAGTCAATTTAATGATTTCGTCTAAAAAACTATCATCCGATAGGTCAAACCAAACTAAATATCTCAAAAGTGTCCATGCATTTACCTATTGAGCTTGATATAGTATGAATTTTTATTTTTCTTATCTTTTGACTCACCTACCATTTAACGTATCATTTCTTTTTTTTTTTTTTCTGTTCTAGTCAAATCATATATCATAAATAATTATAAATAGAAAGAGATATCTAATTAAACGGTCATTCATCTTCAAACTATTTCATCAACTGATCACTTTGTCAACTACTCAGGCTCTTACTGATAGAAACCTACTTTTAAGTGCTCACGAGTCTAACTTAGATTACCTACTCAAGGCATCAAATAAAAAGTCAATTGGGCATTTATCATTTCTAAGATTTCATCATAAATCAAAGAAACTCATCATTAGACTTATGTTTCACTACGTAAGACTCAAATTTATTTTTTCATTTTTAATAATAATATGTAAAATAATTGAACTAACACTAACATGCACACACCCTCAAACTTAAAACTTATATTGTCCTCCATGTAAGATAAACGTAAAGAAACAAAAAGTGGAGAATAACAATACCGTGTATGGAGTTGATCAGGCTCCTGATGGTCAGAGTTTGGCTACGTAGGCTGTATGGATTACGCTAGTACCTGCATAGATAAACCTGCAAATTATTACACACGTAAATAGCACACAAAAATAAAACAAAATGAAAGTACATAAAAAAAATATTTGGGTTGCCTACCTGCTAGCGCTAAGTTTAACGTCTTCAGCTATACGTTCTTTGAATACCTTCCTTATATGAGGCTTCAATGTGGCTTTGGATGTCCTAGATAGGACAGTTCCATGTGTATTATCGTTCACACACCTCTTACAAAATGAGGTGGCAAATAGAAATCATTTCCACCCAGTGTCTATGCCACATTCTTTAACCTTTTAGCTCTATGGAGTATTGAATAGAAAGATAGACTGATATGAGGTCTCGTATGATGCTTGATTTTGAATGATTGTGCTATTATATCAAGGTTATGGGTGGTATCCATGATGCTAGCTTCCTCCTGGTGCGAGGTGTCCCCTTGTGTCATTAGATTTTCAATAGGCTCACAAAGCTGCTATTGTCTAACTCCTTGTTCCACCATTTCCGCATAGATGCACTTTTAAATTTCTTTGTTTAACTCTTCATCAGATATTTGCACAATACATGCTTCAAGATTATCAGTTTGAGAGGGCAGATTGGATGTATCTTGAATGACATCATTTAATATGTCTAATTCTTATGTCATCAACTTTTTTGTTGGTATGGAGGTTATGAGTGACTCATCTATTTGTGCTTCCTCATGGCAGACCGAGATGACATTGTCAAATTCTTTATCTTCTCTCATGGGGCTATCTTATGTGTTAATTGGGAAAGCTCCTTGTGGCATTTGGCTCGGGTTTCTAAATTCCATGTTCAAGGGTGTCGTCTGACTTTGTACCATTGCTTCTAATCTAATAATATTCTTCATGGTTTCCTTGTTCATATTGGTTATCTGCATAAGCAAGTCCTCCAATGATGGTTTTTGTTCTTGAGGGAATTCTTGAGCTTGCGGTGGGTACAAGAGATATAATGGTTTAGTGGGATATGTGAGACATTCATTGTTATGCTATGTAAAATTCTGCAGGTTTTGCCACCCTGGATTGTAGTTGAACGTGTAATGATCATTAGGGTGGTTACCCCCACATATCTCACATTTCATCATTGTGCTCTGAAAGACTTGAGCATACATCACGTTACTTCTCTCTGACTTCCATTGATAGTCATTGGCCAAGACAACATGCCTTAGAAAATTGGACTATGTCTCACCGACATTGGGTGTAGCATCACCTCTTATAACTCTTAATGCCTCTATCGCCCAATGGTACTCCATTGCTTTGACCACCTAAAATAAAAGATAAAAAAAAAAAAAAAAAAGAGGGGTGTTTGGCTAAGCAAGTAGATTGTTTTTCTAATATTAATAAAGAAAAATAAATTAAGTCCCCAGCAATGGCTCCAAAAACTTGATCGCGATATTATATATCTAGCACGTAAGCGCACATATAGCTAAAGTAATACAATGACAATAAGTCGGATATCGTACTCACATTGACTTATTATTTATCTTACTAATACAAATACTAACCTACTTAACTTAAACTAAACTATTGAGAATGAGAATTAATTATCGAAATTTAATTGAAATTAAATAAAACGCAAATAACAGACTTTGAAAACCTTATAGATACAAGAACCTATGGTTGCAACTTCACCTAAGCATGCGGTAATGAGTCCAGATATTTTCCATTCAGTTAGGTTATTGTTACTAATTATTAACCTAAAACACTAAATTATTCACAAGTCTTTTTACATGGTTAGGTAAATATATTCTGAATAAATCAATTAATTATATGTATTTGTTAATTTAAACCAAAGTCATTAAGATCATGTTCTAATCTTAGCTACGCATACCCTATACGTATATTTATATCCTAAAGGGAAATCTATTTAACGAATAAGATCACACGTTATTATTCTCATATCTAACCCAAATTCCCTCCATCGAGTTCTTAAGGATTTACCAATAATATTTTATTGTTTTCCAAACAAATAAAATAAGCATTCAAATCACATAGAATAATAAATAATTAATAACAAAGCCAAAATAATAAAATATGTAATTAAATTAATTAAACATGCTCAATATCTATTTCAACCCTAGATTTAATGAATTAGCTACTCATAATATTCAATGGATACAAGCTAATCATTAATACAAGGCAAAGAACGCGTAAAAGATAAAGTTAGAGAGAAAATGGAAGAAAGAAACTATTGTTTGCAGTCTTCATCTTCAAACTCCAACTTCGTTTGATACACTCGTTCTTGTCTTGCTCTAGGTGTGCTTATATACTCTGGGACTCCAAAATTATGTTATGAGGCTTGATTTTAGGTTTTGGGACGAACTATACTTATATAAAGAGTCTATAGGGTGTTTCCTCTTTAAAAATCGAATACAAGACGAAAATGGGATTGAAACGTGCAACTCATCATTATGCTTGCGTCGCAACGCTCCCTTCTTGGAGTCGAGACGTGCGCATATTGCAAATTAGCCAATTTGCAAATTGGCATTTTGGCATTATGTCCAAAAAAAATTTATAGCGCATGTCTAGAAGCGCTTTCAGGGTCGGGATGCACGTTTTGACTCAAAAATAATCTTTAATTTGTTTCATATCTCACTGTTTTCATCCCTAGTTAAATCCTTTGAGTCGTGATATTATTTTGACCTGTAAAAACACACCCAAAATACATAAATTCACTTATAAAACTCGATATCATCCACAAAACATTAAGATAGCCGCTCATCATTAACAATCTTATATAGTCCGTAATATTTCAGATCGGTTTGGGTTTCAATTTATATTGGGTTTGGTTTTAGTGTGTCAATAATTTTTTAATTTCTTGTGTCAATAAATTGAGATCACTAACCTTAAATAGTTTATAAAAAAAATTAATTCATTTGAATCTTTAGCTTAATATGTTATCGAATCTTGATGTTAGTTTGTTTTTATAACTTTGAATTAGGTCCCAAAAAATATTATAACAAACTAAGTGTACAGCTAAACCATGAATTAGACGGTTACAAAGTGAAGCAAAGCGGCAGCGTGGCTGGTTTTTTATTTTTATTTTTATTTTTATATTTTTATATTTTTTAATTTTTATTTATTTTTCTTTTTGTGTCATTGGAATCAATTTAAGGCCAAATCGGTCGGATAATTTGTCCGCCAGTGATTCAAATTGGTCTCTCTTTCTTTTCAAGCCTATTAAAAGAAAACTACAAAAGCCCAATTTTTAAACTCGCTAGCCCACCTCCACATTTGGGCTACAGAGAATGCAAAAGATGTCTTTTATACCAAAGAAATTTTTATCTTTTAAATCTGAAAGCTTTAAAAATTTGGGAATTTAACAAAACTAATCAAAAATAAACTTTATCATTTGTCAAAATAAGCGATAATATTTGAGTTTTATAAAATAGTCACATTCTCCGAAGTGGACTTCAGAGAATCCACATTCTCTGAAGTCCACACCGAACTTTTTTTTTTTTTTTGAAATTTTAGAGATCCAAAGTATTATTATAGATTTTTTTTTAAATAATATATATATATATATATATATAAATTAAATTTATTTATGATTTATTTTGGGACTAATTTTACCAAAATTCTTTTCTTTTTATTTTTTTTGCTTTTGGAAGTTATATGTAAATAGTTAACTACACATCAAAACAGTTAATTATACTTTAAAATGAAAATAATATAATATATATAAAAAACTACATATTATCAAAATCAATAACAATCAATACATCATCGGGCCTAATATCTCTCTTAGCTGATATTCTCTTCAGAAGTTTTAATGCCTCATATAATGACCGCTCCATTCTTTTTTGTCGATTCTCTATTCTCTTTTGTCACTCCTCGATCATTATCTAACCCTCCTTTATCATAATCACTTCACGTAACAAAGTGATTAATAGATCACTTGTAGGATGCGAAGCGTGAGATGGGTCGGCACCATCAGAACCTATTGGAGGATGGTCAGTGCCATCAGAGCCTACTAGAGGATCATCAGCAACATGATCATCTTGTGACGGCTGGTTTTGCGTAGCACTGCGACCTACCAAACAGATAGATTAAAAGAATTAAATAATCGAATCACTATCAATTTTTATCATATATATATATATATCATTTTTCGATACATGTCATGAAAATATTGCTTGTGTCTGTACAATAGAGGCTCATCCGTCGCAGGAATACCTAGTTAATGATAGTCGGATGCTCAAAGGAGACCACATCGTCATCAAAATTCACCTCGAAATATTACATGAGTTGGGTGATGACCGTGCCATGGGGAATGCCCGATCTGTTATGGGCATGAACCCGAAACCAATGCCCTATAATAAGAGCTCTTATATCCACCATACGAGTCTGCAAGGAAAAATATATTTTTAGGATTTTTCTATAATACAAAATATAAAAATAAATTAATATTTACAATAAAAAATATGACTTGTAGTATGCATTCCAATAATACGATGTCTAAAATATTGACCTCATCCTGATGACCGATACGCGACACGATGATCAACTGAATGATATCCTCTATAGGCCGAATGCTTAGTTTGATGTCTCTCCGCCTTAAAGCGTGCAATCGGCCATCATAATACAAAGCGCGCTCACTCTCCGCAAGTATCGGTCATAGTACCATACCCATGACAGCTCTCTGATCAAGCCATGCTTTGTACCGCCAGCCATCATGAGGCCTAAACTGCATATCCTCCATAACCGGACATCCCAATACCCCACATATCAAGTACAAAGGCTATCTCATCCCATCTCGCGCAGTACATCGATTTGTCCATATCATGTAATATCCTCTATATTTACTGCATATGCCCCAACAATAGGGCATGTAATCTAGACATTTAGGTATTGAGCTTACGCCTCATTGTTTGAGTAGTAATAAGGAACAATACCAGCTATAACTTCGGAAACAAATTCGGATTTTGGACCAAGTTCAGAGACAACTTACGATTTCTTAAGAAACTTCAGAGAAAAGTTCGGATTTCCTAAGTTTGATGGATAATTTGGATTTTTTTGTCGTGTTATGTTCACTTCGAAGATCTCGGCCTTATATATTTTTAAAATTTCGAAGATCCGAAATAATAACTTCAAATCCAGGAAGTTTCAAATTAAAAAAAAGTTCGGTGTTCACTCCGGAGAATGTGACTATTTTTGCAAAACCCAAACGTTATGGCTCATTTCGCAAATGATAAAAAAATTGGCTAATTTTGTTAAATTCCCTTTTATTATTAAATAAAGACCCTTTTCCTTCTTTCATTCAGGTTGCAACTTGCAATTGAAATTTGATCACTCTCCAAAATTCCACCGATGGTTTTTGAGTTAATAAATTGAAATTTAGAAACCATCCACCAGGAAATTCTTTATGTATTTATCAGTGCCTTGGGGATTTTTGCTGCTGTAAAATTCTAGATAGATAGATTGGATTTATTTTTTTTCTAATAAAACTGTTCTCAAACTCCTCATGCGTTAACGTTACGTGAGTGTGTGAATATAACCACCATCTGGGATTCGGGGGGTTACTCCTCACTCGGGTTAAATCAGTCCCGATCCATCCGACCCAAATCCTACTTGTACATTTTGATTAAATCAGGAAGGCCTGTTGAAATTATTGAGTTTAACTACAATATTAATAACTTCATTTACTAGCTCAGTATTATTAATAAAAAAAAAATGGTGACAGGAAATTTTCTGGATATATTTCTATGGGGATTAATTGAAGTAGTGCAGAATAAATACTTTCTTCATTTAGCTTCATGATGCGGAAACCATTAATACATCTTTACAAACTTATAAATTATAATTTGCTTTGCTTTTGTTCTCGAGGAAAAAATTCCTTTGGCTCTAAATAAGATGGGGGCAATTTAGACAATACTCCATAAATAAAAACCAACCCAAATAATAATGAAATTAGTAATGAGTATATCAGTGTATGTCAGTTTAATTTATAGTAATTAAAAAAAGTTTAGCATAACAAAATACTTTAAGATGTGGCAAAGGGAAAAAGAAAAGGAAAGGGTAAAGGAAATTTCCAGCAACAGCTACAGATAAAAAAATAAATAAAAAAAAAAAAAAAGGAAATGCGAAAAAATGCTGAAAGCTTCGACATTAGTTGACAGAGAGACAACCAATTTCAGCAAGATATAAATATCTCTTTATGATTTTTGTACATGTCAATTTAGGTATTTCATAACCTCAGTTGATATATGGTCATACATGTATATGAACACTTAAAAATATACATAATATAGAAATTCTACGACCTGTACCCGCAATATTCAACCGGTACTTAAAAAGAAGAAAAATCTTTTAACTGCAGGTGCTTCTTGTTTGAACCGGTATTCACAATGTAATTGCAATAATTTCAATAATTGCAATCTTCTCTGTTTCCATGGGATTTTGTTTTAATGCATTGCTCAGACTAACCTAATCAATTCTACACCTTCTCAAACTAGTGGCAGCCAAATGAACATTGTGTCTCAAGGGGAACATAATCAATATATTAAGGATGAATCTTCTCCTCATGTCCTTTCACAATGGAATAAAAGTTTGGCTATAGAGAGTCACTATCCAAATTACTGGTTTCACTCAACCAAGTGTAACTTCCGAAAACTTGTTTTATTAAACTAAGAGAAGCCAGTAACTGAAGAGCATGACAACAAGTTGTCAGTGAATAAAGATGACTAAAGGTGCATTTAAATTAAAGTATTAGTAAAAAGTGTTTTCTGTAAGAGAGCCTTCTAAATTTGCTTCAGTAAAAAAAAAAAGTTTAGCATAACAAAATACTTTAAGATGTGGCAAAGGGAAAAAGAAAAGGAAAGGGTAAAGGAAATTTCCAGCAACAGCTACAGGAAAAAAAAAAAAAAAAAAAAAAAATGCTGAAAGCTTCGACATTAGTTGACAGAGAGACAACCAATTTCAGCAAGATATAAATATCTCTTTATGATTTTTGTACATGTCAATTTAGGTATTTCATTACCTCAGTTGATATATGGTCATACATGTATATGAACACTTAAAAATATACATAATATAGAAATTCTACTACCCGTACCCGCAATATTCAACCGGTACTTAAAAAGAAGAAAAATATTTTAACTGCAGGTGCTGCTTGTTTGAACCGGTATTCACAATGTAATTGCAATCTTCTCTGTTTCCATGGGATTTTGTTTTAATGCATTGCTCAGACTAACCTAATCAATTCTACACCTTCTAAAACTAGTGGTAGCCAAATGAACATTGTGTCTCAAGGGGAACATAATCAATATATTAAGGATGAATCTTCTCCTCATGTCCTTTCACATTGGAATAAAAGTTTGGCTATAGAGAGTCATGATGGAACCCAAAAAATCCTCAAACAATCACACAAGAAATCACACCAAAAACATAAGATAAAGTTATATTTTAATTGATAAAAACGAAACGGAAATACAAAGATAGTTGAAGGTGAAGCAATGTCACCGGCCCGTGCACAACTTGAGGTGTTGGCAACCTCCCTAGGGTTTCCCCTCCCCCATTCCCAATTCCAAATTCAACAAAATGATAGCATAATCCCAAATGAAACAAACATCCCAATTTATATGTAAACCCTAAATAACTAAAGTGACCTATCTACCCTTCCCTATTTCCTATTTTGCCTCTTGGGTCCTAACATTACTCCCCCCTTTGAAAAACACGTTGTCCTCAACGTGGGAGTGCGGATATGACGATCACCTCAAAGGATATCCCAGGCTTGAACGGCATTGTCCTGATGAAGTCCCAAGCTTCCACCAGATACTCAACGAATTCGGCCAATTGATAAGAGTGCATGATAATCATTTGCAGAACCGATCCGAAGACAACAAATCCACCAATAAACCCGAAAAATTGCACAACTGACACCTCCAATTTCTTCTCCTGATGAATAACAAACGGTTCCGATTCATTGTCTTTCTCCAACAATTCCCAAAGTTGCAATGGTCTTTCCCTTTTAGCATGCTCTTGTTTCTTTAACAATTCTGTCGCCTTAGGAGCGCGATCCTCCTCCTCAACGGCTACAGACTCCACTACTTCAAGTTCTTCACCATTCACCTCATTACATTCATCTTTATTACTTGCTTCACTCTCATCCATGGGGACAGAATCTCCGTCATCAACATAATCAACCGACTTAGTTTGACATACATGCCTCGGATGGAATCGTTCATCACATCTAAAACAAATTCCCTTATCACGTCGAAACTGAAAGTCAATCGCAGGAAGTTGCTTGAACTTTCCCGATCGACCGTTTGGAAGGTTCTCAGATTTTTTCCCAATGTTCTCCACAAGCGGTGGTAGGCCAATACTTGCCTCTTGAAGTGAGGTAGTGGCATCTGATCTTTTTATCTGCTCCTGCAACTTCTCCCACATTGAGTCAAATTTTTTCCAAGGATTTTCCTCGACGCTATCAAATCTTCTCACATCTGACTGGTACACGAATCCCTTAACGGCTCGAGATCTTTCAGGCTTGCGTGAAGTGATCCTTCTATGTTTTCTAAACTCCGCCAACTTGTCCAATTCCGCTAGTTTCTCTTCCGCCTTTAGGGCTATTTTTTTGACCCCTTCAAGATCAATCACCCTCAAGTACTGTAAACCATCTCGAACCTCAGATTGCAACTCATACCGCAATCCATTAATGAAAATGCCCGGTAAATGATACTCGGATATGTAAGACATTGATTCCACCACACAATCGAACCTGTCAATATAGTCACAGATAGAACCATCTTGCTGTATGTTATCCAATTCGTACGAACTCCCAACATTCCTCTTTTTTTTTTTTTGTTCAACAAACAGTAGGCTCAAGGGCTAAAATGAAAGAACTTGGAATTTTCTGGGCCAAACCGCAAATATCAGAAACTTTAGGGGTGAAAATGTAAATAACCTGCCGGTGGCCGGAAATGCAAAGGGGTGGTCAGATCTGAAAGATTAGAACGTGCTGAGTGCGTTGGTGGTGGCGGCGTCGTCAGATTCCGGCCGTAGACGGCGGATCGGCGCGAAGAAGACCGCGACAGTGGGTGGCTGCTTCTGGCGTTTTCCGGCGGCTTTGGCTTCGAGGGTGGTATGGATTTGATCGCCGGCGTAAGGGGGATATTTTGGTGTGCTTCGCCGACGTCGGAAAGTGGCTGAGAGGCGGCGACGAGCGCGAAACGCGCAGCGCGGCGGCTGGGCAGGCTGAGACACGGTGGTTCTGGTTCGATTTGGAGTCGCCGGCGGTAGGGATGGTTCGCCGGCGTCGTCTGAGGGGGATGGTGGTCTCGGCTGTCGTCGATGGTTGCTGGTGTGGTGGTGGTGGGTGGCGGCAGTTAGGGTTTCTGTCGAGTAGGGTTTCTGTTTTTTTTTTTTTTGATTTCTTTTTTGATTTCTTTTTTTTCTCAACCAACAATAACCTCACAGATCCAAGAAACTACTGCTCTGATACCAATTGATGGAACCCAAAAATCCTCAAACAATCACACAAGAAATCACACCAAAAACATAAGATAAAGTTATATTTTAATTGATAAAAACGAAACGGAAATACAAAGATAGTTGAAGGTGAAGCAATGTCACCAGCCCGTGCACAACTTGAGGTGTTGGCAACCTCCCTAGGGTTTCCCCTCCCCCATTCCCAATTCCAAATTCAACAAAATGATAGCATAATCCCAAATGAAACAAACATCCCAATTTATATGTAAACCCTAAATAACTAAAGTGACCTATCTACCCTTCCCTATTTCCTATTTTGCCTCTTGGGTCCTAACAAGTCACTATCCAAATTACTGGTTTCACTCAACCAAGTGTAACTTCCCAAAACTTGTTTTATTAAACTAAAGAGCATGACAACAAGTTGTCAGTGAATAAAGATTACTAAAGGTGCATTTAAATTAAAGTATTAGTAAAAAGTGTTTTCTGTAAGAGAGCCTTCTAAATTTGCTTCAGTAAAAAAAAAAAGTGCTTCTTGACAAAGCATTTCAAGTGTTTTTATTATGTGTACAAAACGGCAACGCACTCTATAAAGAGCACCTACTATATGCATCTCAATGTCAATCATTCCTTTATTTTAAAAAAAAGCTTCTACCCATATCGTAGAGAACAAACAAAATAGATTATGAATAACATCTTGACTGTTATTACATCAATGTGCAACAATCACTTTGAAGAACACGCTAACTTGGATATCCTAAATCTTAACTTACAAAGTTAATTCTCTATACAAGAAAACAATTACGTATTATATATGAATCATCTGTTAATTGCCAATTCTAAGATTAAAGATTCGACCACAGAAGACAATCCGAACAACCTATAATATCAACCAACTCTTCTATTATTGACACTTTGACAGAAACGAGCGAGAGGTAAAAGAAAAAAAGCGTTGACCAAGTTCAACTCCAGTAGCATCAAAGATTAAGTGTTTGACAACTAACCAGCTCGGCGGATCCAGCACTCCTTGTGGCAATGATTTTCCAAATATCTGTTTCCGATTCTGCCGCTGGTTCATTTGTGCAGTCATAGAATGAAGATGATGAAGCAGATGGCATGGAAGCAAAATGATTTTGAACATCAGCCTGCAAGACTGCTATGTTGTGATTAGCATCATTGGTTATCACATGAAGCTTTCCAAGTAAAGCAGCAAGTAGATAAGGAGACTCTGAATCAGTAAAGTCTGGTAAGGGTACATCTCCAACCACAACTTTCCAAGCATCGTCATGGTAATCATACACCTTGATCCTTGCGCTATCAAGTGCACCAGAAGGATCTAGCGCATACAGCTCACCTTCAACTGTGACGCTCAATTTTGTTCCAGCCTGTCTCACAGGCCAACCCTCACCCATCCCAGCAGGCATTTCAACCCATGAATTTACATCAGGATCATAAACCTCTCCTCCAACATCAACAAAAAAGGGCCAGAAGTATAAACTCTGAGGTACAAATAACCTTCCTCTATATGATGTCATTCCAGTGGCAATGGGCTTAAGTAAATCAGCCAAAAATGCCGTTGGTAGCACCTGAGCTTTTGAGAAAGGCATGCTTGGTATCTCCGACCATACACCTGTATGAGGATCAAAAACTTCAGCAGATTGAAGAGGGGTCAGTCCACCGGGACCTCTGGTAACCCCTCCAACAGCATAAAGCTTGTTGTTTAAGATGCCTGTCTTAGAATAGGCTCTACCAATTGACATTGGACTCACTTCACTCCAAGCATTTAGAACAGGATCATAACGCCAGACATTTCTCATGGCTAAGGCTCTAGAAAATCCCCCCAACACATAGAGGCAGCCATCAACAGCCCCAATGGAACACCCACAAAAAGCCATTCGATCCAAAGCATCCTTCTTCCCAAGCCAGCCTCTTACGACATCAGCTATTTTAATAGTTGAGCCCAATACATTCCCCATCCATATTGCTGCCAAACCTCTCCTTGATTCATCCTCAAAGATAACATTAGGCATTGGTGGCAAGCTTTGCCATCTTCTGGCCAAGGGATCCAACGCATACCAGGCAAGCTTGCCATCTTCAACCTTCGTTAAAACATAGAGCCATTCTTCAGTTGTTCCAAGTTCTTTTCTGAAATTGAAGAGTTCAGAACTCGTAATGGCAGCTTTCCAGGCTCGGGACACTAATTTTACGTTCAAGTGGTAAATCCTAGGCAATCTAGCAAGAATCTGAAGGGATATCTCATCGGGAAGACTTGGAATCAATCGTGGGTTATCGTCACAAATGCTCCATGACAACCTCTGCCTCTTGCAAGTTTCATTATGTAAAACTTCTGAAGGCTCAATTGCTCCTCCAACACTTGAACTATTTCGACTCAATATAGAACCCATCTAACAAAAATCCTTCAAATTGTAGTCCAGCTTTTTTTTTATATTAATCTGTTTAAAGCCATTGCTTACAACATCAGTATCATATCATAAAGATCTCACAAGATAATAGCAATGCATTCACAATAACTTTTCACAAGTAGCAGCCACTCAACAGGTTATCCAATAATCACCTCACCTGAATCATTGATTAATTGCTGATTAAATTATATGTTTATTAATCTCTTGTTTAATTACAAAATCAAAATAAATAAAAAGTTTTATCTCTCTTGGCAAACCAACATAATTATTAATGACAGATTTCAACAATTCAAGAATAAAACAACCATATAAAATTGAAAAAAAAAAAAAAGAAGAAGGGGGAACTTACGTTCACAAATTGCAATTGGAGCTGAGAGGAATAAAACCCAGAAACTGAAACTTAGGCAAGGGACGAAGAAACCAATGATCACCGTTCAATTATCTTCATAATTATAATAAAATTGTTTTATTCATTATATATTATAATAACTGTGCCAGCAAACTGCATACGTTACCACACCACGTCAACACGCCCAGGTCACCCTGCCACGGAATTCACGATAACAAATAATTTCCGTAATTTTTTCTTGGTTTTTAATTTTATGTCGTTTACTTCACAATAGATCTACTCATAAACATTGACATTTTTATCGGATGCAGCGACTTCTTGAAAATAATTCATTGACGAACATCCTCATCAATAAAATAAAAATATTATTTTAAAAAAAAATTAAAAAAAAATACAAATATTTTTTTTAAATCGTTGGAAATCCCGTCGTCAAACCACATCTTCCGTACTTAAGCGAAGCATAAAAAACTCTTGGCTGTCCCGGACTCTTACAAGAAACGCATTTTCAGGATTCGAACCCAGGACTTAAAGGCCAGATCTTGAGCCCTATACCACAAAGTCACGCACCTTAGAGACCAAAAAAAAAAAATTATCCACAATTAACATCATCTCTACAATTAATTTATTGTTATTATATTATAAAATTAAAATATATCTATAATTATTTTTTATTATTAAATTATAAATTAAGATATTAAATTATTAACGTAAGAAATCTATTACAATATAAAAAACATAATATATCTGTTAGCGAAGAAAATCGTCCTAGGACGAACGGGTATTAAAGGACGATTTGCAATCAGGACGACGAGGGGAAAAGCAGTCATGACGATTACCATGCGTTGCAGTTGAACCCACGATCTAGCGGTTAGGCAGTAAATACCCACGGTCTGGCAGTTATCACGCACAAACTCAGCAGTTAGATGCATGACCCAACAGTTGCAAGCATGAAACGTGGAAGTTCGTGGACTAAGGAAGGCGAAACCGTTCGAGCAGTTAACAAAGGTTCACTATAAAAGGTTCAAGCGTGGGAAGAAGAAAGAGGAAGAACAAAAATGAAGACTCATCATGAGCATTTTTATTTCGTAGCTTTGTAACCCATAGATTGTAATTTGTGTGTTTGTGCCCCTTGGAGACTTATTCACTGAATCAAACACCCCATGCTAGGATTTTGTCTCAGGAGGTTTGGACCTTACACGCTCATTGACGAAAAATTTTGCAAACAGTTTTTGGCGACCACAGTGGGAGTATTGGTGTAAGAAGTGAATATGCCTCCGAAAAGAAACACTCAGACTGGCTCGAGTACATAGGAAGGGGGACTGGAGCAAACCAACCAGCCTCACGTTCCAACTGTAGTAGGCTATTTCGAGGGTCTAACAGAAGCAAGCCGATATGACACTATGCGAGAATTCAGCTCTAACGCGATTCGCGCCTTGTTCGGTGAGTTTACCCAGAACGTTGTCGAACATGTTAGGTTTCAAAACGCTCACATCATAGATAAGTTCACTTCGGCTAGTAATTCACATTACGAAAATATGGCCAAACACCTGAGCTCATTGAATGAGCTGATGGCCAAATGTGTAAACGGGGGGACAGCCCCACCATGGACTACACCTCCTCCTACACCAAGCAGTCAGGAGGCTGGTCCAAGCAACGGTCCTCTACAAGGGGTTACTGCCCCTACGATACCCCGAGGGGGAATAAGTCCTGGAGGCAATGGCCCACACTTAGGGCCAAACATGGTACAACATGAAGTAGTGTTGCCCCAAGGTTCACAAGGGCAAGGTCACGACTATGCTCCATTTGTGAGAGGACCACAACCACCACTTGTAACGATGTCATTCAATGGCAATGATATTTTGAGAGAACATATGACCGAGATTCTTCAGAATCAATTCGGTTTAAAGGTGAGGTCGATTCGGCCGAGATATCAAAAGTCATATCCAGATTGGATTGATGTAGCGTATCTGTGGCCTAGGAACTATAAAATACCAGAATTTTCTCTGTTTACAAGGTCGGGAGAAGTTTCTACAATAGAACACATATGGCGATTTACCCTTCAGTGTGGGGAGACGAACGATTTCCATAGGTTGAGATTATTTCACGGCTCGTTGTCAGGAGTAGCTTTTTCCTGGTATGTTGGTCTGCCGCCCAATTCGGTGGAAAGTTGGCACCAAATGGAACAGTTGTTCCATGCACAATTCTATAAGACTGAATCTGAAGTGGCCTTGGCCGACTTGGCAAATTTGAGGTAGCTGCCAGGGGAATGGGCCGAAACGTTCTTACAAAGGTTCAAAGCGACTCGAGGTCGATGCTACGTGCATTTACCAGAAAACGAGTTTGTGAGAATCGCTCAAAGCTGTCTTAATTTCGATCTAAAAAAGAAATTTCAAGATTGATAATTCTGGGACCTCCCCCAACTCACCACTAGTGTAGTGCGATATGAACGGTTATTGAGGGATGAAGAACAAATGAAGAATTCTAGCAAGGGAACCTATTACAGGAATACTAATAATGAAATAGGCGAAACGGACATCGAATCAGCTGACTTATGTTTAGCCAAATTAGTTAAAGGGAAGTCATACGTCTGCAAGCCGTGGGCTGAACCACAAGCCAAAGTTGAGAATGACAAAAAGAGTAGGAATTTCTCTTTTGACATCTCGAAAGTCGATGCCATATTCGATCAATTATATAAAGATAAACAAATTAGGTTGAGTGACCTCCATAAATTGCCAAACCCCGAACAAATCGGTGACAAAAGTACTGTAAGTGGCATAATACATGGTCTCACTCGACTAACAGTTGCCTTGTTTTTCGGAATGTTTTGCAGGACAGCATAGAATCTGGACGAATAACGTTCGAGAAAAAAATGGCAGTGGATGACAACCCATTTCCAAAGCCGTTGGAATTGGACATGATCAACTCTGACCTCACCAAAATGAATTTGCCAAAATTCAAGTTGGTTATAGATGAGGATTAGGACGGTCATCGTCCAAGTGCTCTTGAAAGGATCGAAGCATCCCAAGAGAGAAGCCGCAAAATTTGTGTGCACGTTGCCAAAACAGTATAGAGTGGATGAAAGAACTGGAAGATACCTGTGAGAGGCCAGTGAAGAAGGAGCCAGTATCATGGCAGCCAAGAACCTTCGCACCAAGGTTTTATGGAGAGCATACAAACTTCGTCCAAAATATAAGGACGTTTAGGCCGAAAATTCATCGGCCCAACGTATGGCATTCGTACCATCAGCCATATTCATACCATCGGCCATGGAAGAACTATCCTCATGTGGATGAAATGACAAGGACACAATTGAGACGAAACCAAAGAAATTATGGCCGTATGATGCGCCAGTAAGGTGAAATGAAAGGTACCACTGACCATAGTCTTACAATCAATACCCGTGCGAGGAAAAAGCCGGATGTGAGCGTTAAGGATAATGGTGGCAGAGAAGAGATCGATACGAGCTGTAAAGAGCGTACCAAATTCGACCGACAAAAACGGGATGAGACAAATGACGAAGAACCCCCATTATTATTCTGTTTGCTAGCATGCCTCCGGTTATAGCTAATCATTACTTGTTGTCCGAAAAGTTTAAGGGGAGCAATAATGAGACCTCTGGGAGGAGTGAGGATGTCTACGACGGCGACGAGATATAATTCGTAACACTCGTAATAACTGACAGAGAGGCCTCGGGAGAGGAACTGACCGATATAGAGGAAGAAATAGATATCATAACTGAAGCACGAAGAATGGGGACAACACAAAATTGGCTATACGAAGCCGGAAATCCCGCAGTAGGAATATTAGGAGAAGACTTGGGGCGATCTCCATACCTTGTGCTATACGGAAAGCCCAAAATAAAACGGGTCGTGACCAGAGCAGAAAAATAAAGGATGATAACCAGTAATGCCTCCCGTGATACGTCGATCACGTTGCCAGCTTCCGGATGGAACGAGGAGGAGCCACCTCAAGTAAATACAAGTGGTGAGCAAACGATGGAAATAGGAATGCCAGAGAAGGTGACATTTCTAAAACCACCACGAAAAATGACAAAGCATTTCCGACCGCTTTATGTGAAAGTAAAGGCAAACGGAATACCCATCATTAAGGTATTAATCGACAATGGAGCAGCCATCAACGCCATCCTAGTCAGGATGTTGGGACGATTAGTAAAGTCGGAGGACGATCTCATCCCTACGGAAGTGAGGCTTACAAGTTTAATGGAGAGGCAACGACAGCCAAATGAGTTGTCCCACTAGACTTACAGGTGGGAAACACTACTAAGACAGTAGTATTTTTTGTTATAGACGGGCCAACCACGTATAACATGCTCTTGGGACGAGATTGGATCCATGGCAGCTAATGCATTCCTTCGTCCCTTCATCAATATCTGGTTTTTTGGAATCAGAAAGATGAAGTAGAAGTAGTACACGCCGATAATAGGCCTTTCGCAGCAGAGACAAATTCGGCCGAATATTTCATGTATGAAAGAAATTACGGGTCAGCTAGAGTACTGAATGAAGCAGGGGATCCGGCCATAGTGGCCAAAAATGACGAGTCGTACACCGCATATCTGTTAAATGACTTGTTCGCACAAACAAGGCCAACCATAGTGGCCTTCGGAGTAGGGTGTGCATCGGTCGGTTTGGTCGGTTAATCCTTGATTTTTTAACCGAACCGAAATTTTTCGGTTAAGTAAATGTGTAACCGATTTAACCATATTATGACACATAACCATTAACCAATTTAACCATTATATTTCGGTCGGTTTTGGTTAATTCGGTTATTAACCAGTCCAACAAATATAAATTCATCAACTCAACATTCAACAAAGTAATTTAACACAAATATAAATTCATATTCATCAAATTTAATATTTAACCCAATATTATGAAATTTTGGGTTTCTTAATAGTTAATAATTTAATAATTTTTGGTTTTAACAATTTATCTAATAATCGGTCTATGAAATTTTATTATTTACTTATTTAGAGTTTTGAAGCATGTATATATTTCGGTTAATCGGTCAGTTCGGTTATACGAATCTCATAACCGTAACCGAACCGAATAACCGAAAAAGTTAAAAATTTTAACCGTAAAAACCGATTTAATCATAATAACCGAACGGTTATAAAAAAAATGGTTCGGAATGGTTCGGTTAATCGGTTAAAATCGATTAATGCACACCCCTACTTCGGAGGGCCAACGCATGGCCATGAAACCATCAATTCAAATAGGGAAGAGTGAACAAAGTAAAGAACAAGCCGCGCTTGCGGCCATCAAATTTCGGCCTTGAGGGAGAAATTATTAACACATCAGATGGAAGATAAAATAAGAGAGGCATGCAGAGTGGATTGTTTGATGGAAGAGAGCGACAGAGACAAACGACCAAAAGAGGAAGACTTTATAATCAGAAGACCAAAAGAGCAACAAAGTGGGAAATAGATTTCGGTCAAAAGGAGGCAGGGCAAAAGAAAGCTCTATGAGAGAAAGCAAACCGGTGTCTTCAAGAAAGGTGTGGATCTCTGCATGCAATTTCATCCGTTTAAACCAGGTCTCAAACGAGGAGTTGGGTTTGGGCCAAGTGTGGATAGGATTGGACTAGGCAAGATGAGACACATTCAAGGGTTCCGAAAAAGGAAGGTTGGAATGTAAGTGTTCCTAGAACATGCCAAGATCGTCTAAGAGTGATTTGTGTGTGAATTAATCAAAGGGAGTTGCGGAATACTCACATTGATCGGATTGAGTTCAAAACTTTTCTTTCTTTGTTGGATGTGTTGGAAGCTTCGGAGCTTGAGATCGAGTTCCAAACTCTCTGGTGAGTCTCCCTATCACATTCCTTTGACTCCTTAAAGTGCTAGCTATGTAGATTTTTGAAGCAAAAATCCATGGGAGAGAAGAGAAAGTCACGCCCATTTGAGAAATAGAAGAGAGATGGTTGCTGTGTATAGTAAAAATATGCACTTCTAAAGTGGACCAAATTAATATATAGTGAGTTTGAGTGTTGGAATAAGTTTGTGTGTGTTATAAGTAAAGTCATGCCATCTTTCACAATCAAATTCATTATTTTATGCCTAACCACTTCCATCACATGTCTAACGTGTGATGTAAGTGAAGTAGATCACACCACTTTTAAATTCCAAATTTAAGTCGGCTAATCCAACACGCAACTTCATTTGGGCTCGGGTTTGCTTAATTCCGAATTAAACGAATTTACCGTTGTGACTTAATTAAATCCAATTTAATTAAATAATAATGCCTAGCAAAATTATTACGAAAGTCGCTTGCGAATTAATTCGTTCGCTAGAATTAAAATCCAATTTAATTCCGCTTTGAAATCTGATTTCATTTAATATATCCAATATATTATTTTAGCCCAAATAAATAAATTAAATAGTAAAATCTAATTTAACTATTAAATTTACTTTACCGATTAATTCCAAATTAATCGAGTTCTCTCTTCTCGACGAATTTAATCCCAGATAAATTCTCGACGCAATTAATCCCAGATTAATTCTTTCTCTTTTAATTAATCTCAGATTAATTTATTGCCGTAATTAATCCCAGATTAATTTTCTCTCTCTCTCATAATTAATCCCAGATTAATTCTGTTCGAGTCAAACATCATCGGTGAATCTTTGGGAGGCGACCCAAGAGATCCCTGGATATGTTGGCAGTAAATACGGTCATCGGACTATCCAAATACGTGCGTACCCGGTACCCCGTTCTTACCGATTTACAAGACATGGTTAGCTTCTAGTAAAGCACCGTGTCTACCCAATTCTCCAGAAATATTCTTTAAAAGAATATATAATCTTTGTCAGGCGTAGTATACGTAGAATTGCGTATTACGATCCGGTATCGAATGTCACATGCTAGGCCTGTGGCTGGAATTGTGTCTACCCCGTACGAAGCATATATCGGATCTCCGGTAACTAGTCTCTATAATCGGATAATCATGACCTCGTTATATTATTCTGATAGCTGCAGCATACAAGAGTACCCGTTTCATATCATGTGTGATCATCATCTCCATATGACTGAAGTGATACTTCCATCTTGACATCACACCCAATACACTACGATTCTCAGTATACCCAGAAGAGGCGTACACATAACCTGTTAAGCCTCGGACGACCAAAACCAAAGTATACTGATTGTCGCAAGTATTAGCGATGCAAGTCTCAGGTTAAGACCAAATACACCTACCCTGATTCGGATTCCCATAGACACATAGTCATACTACCAATGGGATTCCGAGGGGTCTATCCAGAGCGAAGCTGTTTCCGTACCATCGGTAACAGAACCTCCTATTACACTTGCATGAGTATCCAATACCCAAACATATGAGAACTATGTTGTTACGCTTAATACTAGCATATTCCGCATTATCGATGTCCAGTCTCGATAATACTACGACTAGGGATATTTAATGATTAAACCTTACGTGGATTAATACTGTCTCATATCTTATTAATCTGGTACTAATCATATGGACTTTTATCATTTATATATCCCGGTAATCTAATTACAAATGATAAAAGAGCAATTTCCTTTGTCACATAGTTAATTTGTACAACAACACCATGTTCTATACAAATCGTGATGTTATGGGTCATAATTGTCCAACAATCTCCAACTTGGCCTATAGCCAATCACTCAAGTGTTTTACACCTGAACTATGTACGGGTTGCTCAAATTTCTGCTGAGAAACAAATTTCGTCAGTGGATTTGCAATGTTATTATCTGATGCGTTTTATTCGATCATCACATCGCTACGATGTATGATCTAACGAATCAGATGAAATAGTCGAAGTACATACTTGGATCGTTGATGAGACCGCGATTCCTTAGCCTGTGTTGTAGCCCAACTCAGCTGCTAACAGAACTATACCTAATCCAATTAGGATTATATAGATCCAAAATGCTTCTTTTGCTGCCTCAGTTGCAGCAATGTTTCGCTTTTGTTATTTATTCGGCAACAATATCTTGCTTGGAAGATTTCCAGCTCACTATTCCATTATTTAAACTAAATATGTACCCTTATTGCGACTAAAGTCATATTTGTCGGTTTGAAAACTTGCAGCGGTGAACCTAGTCACCTCAAGTTCTCCTTTCATCATATTCCCAGAAAGCATCCTTAGTTCGTCCAAGATACTCAAGGATGTTCTTGGCATCAATCCAGTGACCATCACCTGGATTAGCCTTATTGCGTCTACATATGCTCAAAGCATATGAGACATCAGGTCACATACATCTCAAAAATGTAGAACTCTGTGAGGGTTGTCAGCAGCTTTCTAGATCTATCCTAGTAGATATTTATTCTTAGAATAAAGCCTGCTTCTCCCAGGTATTCCATGGAGAATTTAATGAAAGCAAGCTTTCACCGATTATATTATGGGAATGTTATTGCTAAGAAGCAATACATCATCAACTTATAGGACATTCACTGTTAGTGCGCTCCCACTAACCTTCTTGTATACACAAGAATCATATTCGTTTTGAATTAAATCATAAACCATTATGATTACATCAAAACGCTAGTTCCAAGAACACAATGCTTGCTTCAATCAATAAATGGATCGATTTAACTTGCAAACCTTATTTGCTTGTTTTGGCACGACAAAACCGTCAGGATGTTTATAAACATCCTCCAAAAGGTTTCCGTTAAGGAAAGCGGTTTTGGCGTCATTCTTTCATATTTCATAAACGAAATATGCAGCAATATCAAGCATCATCCAAATGGATTTAATCATGGCAACAAGTGAAAAAGTTTCTTCTTTATCAACACCTTGTTGATGACGATACCCTTTCGCTACAAGCCTAGCCTTGTATGTTGCCATCCATGTATGTCTTCCTTGATGACTCATATAGTACCAATAGGCACAATGCCTTCCGGTACATCAACCAGTGTCCAAACTTAGTTGTATACATGGAATCCATTTCGGACTTCATGGCACTTTGCCATAAAAGGAGTCGATACATTGTATCACATCCTCATACGTAGCTGGTTCATCTTTCTCAATAAGATTGATATCTACATGAGGTGAGATCAGAAACCCATACCTTTCCAGGTTGTTTTCTGACTCTCTCCGACCTATGCGGTTCTTGTGTATTCGAAGATTATTGGTACAGTTTCATCCATGATAAACTGTTGGTGTTCCGTGAGGACTCGTTGCCTGGAACAGTATTACTCCGATTTTCATCGAGTTTTACTTTCCTCTCACTTACCACTGCATATAGGAATTCCTCTTAGGAAAACCGCATGGAGAGCAACAATTACATTGTTCTCTTGTGAGTTGTATAAGTATTATACTTTAGTTTCCCTAGGACAACCTACAAATAGGCACTTATCTGATTTGGGTTCTAGTTTGGTATCATCCAAACATTTAGCGTATGCCCAGCATTCCCAAATCTTCAGGAATGAGAAACCCGGTTTCTTTCATGTTAATATCTAATATGAAGTCTGTTTAACAGATTTTTATTGAACCTTATTCAAAATAAGTATTGCACTGTTTAATGCGTATCCTCAGAAGGAAATTGGTAGCTCAGAGCGACTCATCATTAACCTTACCATGTCCAACAAACTTCGGTTTCTTTATTCAGACACACCGTCAAATTGAGGTATTTCGGGAGGAGTCCAATGTGAAAGAATATCATACTCTTTCAAGTAATCTTGAAACTCATATATTTAAGTATTTTACACTATGGTCCAATCATAATATTTTTAATACTTTTACCGGTCTGTTTTTCTTACTTCGTGTCGAAACTCTAAAAGTTTCTGACTTGTGTTTCATAAGATACACATAACCGTAACGTGATGCCATATCCGTAAAGGTTACGAAGTATTCATATCCACCTCTAGCCTAGTTAGACATGGGCCCACTTACGTCACAATGAACGAGGTCTAACAGATCGGTGGCACTTGCACTTTTACCAAGTAAAAGGTGTTTTAGGCATTTTGCCTAATAAACGAGATTTGTAGACATTATTTGAATTAGAATCAAATCCGTCCTAGTACCCACTCTTCGAAAGTGTGGATATATGTGTCTTGTTAATGTGTCCCAGACAACAATGCCACAAATAAGTCTCATCTGATTTATTCAGTTTGAGCCATTTGTTTGTCATATTATATGTTTGAGATTCATTTATATTCTAAATATAAATTCTGTTATTCACATCTAATGTGTTTATCTCAATATCATCTTTATAAACAAAACACTTAGTGTTAAAGAATATAAATGTATACCCGCAATGGGTTAAACTAGATACATAGATAATATTCCTAGTCAAACTAGATACATTATAACAGTTTCCTAATTTAAGTACATGCCCAAAGGGTAGTTCCAAAACTTAGGTTTCTACAGCCAAAACAGCGACTCTCGTCCCGTTTCCATCTCATAGGCCGATCTCATCTGAAGCCAGTCTCCTACTAATCAGCAGATCCCGCACATCAGTACATATATTTATGTACCACATCCAGTATCAAAATCCAATTTTAAACTAGCAGTGGATATATTTATAACAAATATACCTGAAGTCAGAGTATTGCCCGTCTTCACTTCCTTTATGTCTGCCTTGTTCATACAACAGTCACACTTCCAGTGACCCCGTTTGCCACAGTTTAGGCAGAAATCTTGGGATATGTCATTTGTCTTCCCAGAAGACTGTGACGATTTAGCCTTGCCCGTTTCTTCACACCCCCAGAAGCCTTCGGCCAAGCCTTGGCCTTCTGGGATGTCGAAGTAAGATGCGCATTGCGCTTCTTGCCCTTTTGTAAGCTCTGGCTTTGTCTCCTTGAGCATAGCCATTAACTCTCCAAGAGTTTTCTATTGCAATTAGTACTTCTAATATCTAAGAATAGATCTATGAATATCCTTTAATTTCAACATCATACTATAAGGATCTAATCCTTAGTTCTAACTAAGAAATTAAGGAGTCATTGCGGCAAACATATCAGATTGAGCACTAAAGTTATCATCACCTTGAGTCTTCCAAAGCTCATGCTCCACTATTTGCTCAACTCCGGGCTTAGGCCCGGGAGGTCGCTTTATCAAATAGAGTAACTTCTCAACTCCCAGGACTATCCTGAGATTCGTTTCCCATTCTAGAAAATTATGTCGTTAAAGATATTTTCACCTAGGATTATGTTCTTTGACGCTAATCTTTCCAGTTATCTTGATTCCAATAGTCCAACTATCCAATCAACGATTTCGGGTACAATCGAATATAATGATTTCCATAGTCTAACTATATAATCAGCTACTATTTGATTGGTTAAATTCAAATATATTGATTACTATAATCCAATTATATAATCAACTATAAATGAAGTAGTTTGAATACAGTCCAACTGTTTAATTAAAACAACAATTGAATATTAGTCCAACTAATATATATAAATTTTTTAATGACGAAAAAGAAATGAGCGCATGTTGGTAAGTATCTAAACGAAATTACAAATTTAATATTTGCCTCCCACTATTTTTCGGCGAGCCTTTAACCCTATGTGGAGTACTCGGAAACCTAGTTTCCTAGTGGGCTAAGATCCCGTTAAATAGCACACAACCTTGACTTTGGCCAACAAGTTGTATGAAACTTAACTAGGTAGATCTCTAAGATCAATTGGATCTCATCCAATTCCTAGATCCAGTATGTGGACCTCCAAGTCCGAAACATATATCCAATATATGCCAATATATCCGATATATTCCCTAACATTTTTCCTCTGAATCAACTAAGCATTGGCTTTGGCTCAACAAGCTTAATGAAACCAGTTAAGCATGACCCATTGACAGTGAGAAAGCTTCGTAATTGAAGTCGATGAACAAGAAGTGACCTTGACTTTGGCCAACAAATCACAATTTGCCCAAGACGTACGATATGGAACAAAGCCTTCATGATTCAAACACATCCGTGATGGACAAGGTCTTGACTTTGGCCAACAAACCAATGCCAATTTTGGATCTTGAGAGAGAATCACTCAATGGAAGGAAAACGCTTAATATAAAATGAGGGTTTTGTCGCGATTTGACAATCAATTTATTATCTTTAATTAGGTCTCATCATACACCCTTAAGCATGCATTCTAAAAGCATAATAAGGCGCGAAATAAAATAATAATGATATTCGGATGGATATACAACAAACTTTATTCCTAGAATAAATCTCTCTATTTCCTCTCTCCCGCTAGTACTATTCATACTTCTACCCAATTACATAATACTTCTAAAGAAACCTCATTTACATTAAGGGGAATTGATGAGAAGAGAAATACAATGAGATAAGAAACATGCTTTCTAGACTTTAGGATGTAGAGAGTTACCTTTAAATCTCATGAATCCTTAAGCTTTCTTTGAGTTTCCTTCATTTTTTTCTTCTTGTTTCACCAAACAAAAATGAAAACCCATTTTCCCTTCTTTTTTTTGGGTAAGTTTCGGCAGTGATGGATGATGAAGAAGACAAAGAAAACAAATTTTCTCTTTCCTTTATACAAAAAAAATGAAATTTGGCTTGGAGGGTATTTTTATCTTTTTCAATTTTTAATCAAATTAAAAGCATTTACACTTTATAATAGCCAATCAAATTAGCACATAATAAAGTGTAATTAAAGCTATGCCGTGTGCACCAATAATAACTAGACAAATTCCATTACATTAATGGAAAAAGATTATTAATTAATAATTTAAATATTTAACAATTAAATATCCAAATAATTAATTAATGTAATTATTATTATAAATGTATTTTTATTTACAATAAATAATAAATACATATATTAATGGCATGTGTCAAAATCTCATTTGACGAATAATTAATGTGTATCTAATCGTATTATGTATCAAATACAAATACACAATAATTATTAGCGAATAAAATCTCCTAATGCATGTGTAATCGTTTAACCGATTAAACGATCCGAATTAACTCATTTCATTCGGTGAAGTATTATGAATAATTTGTATTATTCATATCAAGTTGTCCAAGTGCTCAATGAGTACACTTCATATTGTGGGACTCTCTAAGTTTAGGCTTATCTGTCACGAAATCCAATTTCGTGTCTATAATTCACCCACTCATGAATTATGACGACCACATATAATCTTGCTAAACTATGCAAGTCGAGGTCATAACATACGTATAATCCATCTGTCACAGGCTATCCGTATTATACCTGTGATATAGATCAGAACTTCAAATCTGTTCGGTATAATACAATCGATTTTCAATTTATGATATCTAAATAACACTCGGAACTGATTTCCTAAGTTATACCACGGCCATGGATTCACTAGATCGTAAACATGTGATGGATGATTATGCCATGTACACAGGACTGATGGATCCTATCTTGATACGCACATGATATCATGAGCATCAGTCCACACCCAACGAACAGGCGGAGGTCTGATCATGACTAGATCGTTGACGTGACTGCCATCAAAGTGTGGAGGATAGCTCATATATCCACAGTGGTATCTCAAGTCGAATGACCACTATGCTCGCTCAACTCGAGAAGGTTTCTATCGACGTTGGTGTACCATCTATTAGGAAACCTTCAGTGAGTCGTTCAGTGTCTTATCAAATAAACGCCTATATGTCTATACGAGTCTCCCGAGATTCATGGTTCACTGTGATAAACCATCGGACCAAGTCACGATATACGACATGTACTGGTCTCAGCGGATTTTACTAACCGACCCGTGTTAGTAAATCTTGACCAGGAACTTTATTTAAGGATATACAACTAATAGTGCGCTTCCCAATGTCAATTACAAACTACGTTGTAACTGCGCACTATATTGTAAATCCTAGGGTCTTTGTCTATATACACTTTTAACTGAACCAGATTCAGTTTCGATCTAATCGTAATCAGATATCTAATCGTGATTAGATCGAATATGTGTATAAAAGACAAGGGTGCTACCATAAAATTAGTAATATTATGGAAAATATAATTGCTCGTATTTATGAATCGTACATAAATACGATCTGGATTGGCACTCTGAGAACCAACCCTAATAATTTATCCCACTTGCTCTAGTGTCAATCCACGGTATCCTATACACATCTTAATGTGTATCGCATACTCACCAGCACTCAAGAGGTAGGTAACAACAAGTAAGTCTGCTTTAACAAATCGAGTCTGTCCAACAAACCCAACCGTTTTCCTTAGCTAGCATCATTCATATTTTAATCACACATAATATAACATTCAACACACCAGCATCATATGATGCATAAGATTGACTAGACATTCTAATCAATCTGTCTTTCGACAAAGGAATCATCCTTTACGAAAGATGAATACTATATATATAAAAGACACATTAACTGTCAAACAGTTATACTAACTGTCATACAGATAGTCTCGATGTGTCCTTTATTAGATCATATCTAATACGTGACTAATAAGAGTATCTCACAAGTCTCTCAATTTTATATCTTATATAAAATTTTATATCAAATATAACAGAGACTACTCCCACTGCTTCCACGGAGAAAAGAAGACTCCAGATATGTAATATTAGAAAGAAATTTGTACGCTCCGATTGACCCTACTGACAAAAATGTATTCTCTATGTTTCGATAAAACCAGACAATCTGACTGTATCAAAATTATGAACACAGATTTTTGGAAAGCTTATCTGAGTCTACAATAGGCTTCATAAGCTAGTATATTAAACTGTGATCTTCGCAGAATACAAACTCTATGGCCATTCTAGATTGACTTCTTCAAACAAAGAAATCATGACATATTTCTCATTCGAAGAAACCATTCAAGAACGCCACTTTGCATTCTTTAGCCAAAATACAGTTTAATAATAACATTAACCAACAGATCCTTAATTGTTCAATCAGTGTGACTAGAGACACGTTTTATCAGAATCTACAATAGACTACTGAGTATAACCTTTCTCATTGTCATACTATAAAGGTCAAACCTTTATCAAGCTCACTTTGCTTTTGCTGCGCAAACAATTTGCACATTTTATGAACTATTCATAATGAAAGCCTAACCAAGTTCTAAACTCGATTGTTGTAAGCAATGAACAATCTTAGATATATGGTTCAATGCTTAGTTCTGAAATCGATATCAAATATCGCTCCCACTATAAGTTATAGGATAATTTTCTTCAACGAGAAAACATTAGAATCATTAAGTATCAAATACTTTGAAAATGATTCTGACTTCCTATTGATTTATACGGAAGTTGTCTAAGGGTCTTTTCATCTTATTAATTATGTAGTTCCATTACAGTTTATCATTCTCACATTTGACTTCACTAAGTCAAGTCCTTTCTACAATTGCCAACATCCAATGTCAACCACCGAGTAACAAAATTATTTTATTACTCAGGATCGTAGAAAATATATTCTATCAAATAGAATACAATATTCCATTAAATAGAATAAATGATAAACCTTTCACTCGTACCTCCGAGACACAAGTATTTTCAATTATATAACCATTATATAAAAGAAAGTTTCAAATCTCAAACCTTTTAAGATTCAAATTTTCTACTATACATATCATATATGTAACTGTAGAAACGAATGAAACCTCAATTAAAGGGACGAAATAGTGTTAATGGAGCATAACCCCAAAAGTATTGAAAACTAATTCGGTAATACTCAATAACAATGAATCAAATCATATAAGATTCAATAACTCCTATTGACCAATTCCATCAATATGGAATTGTGGAAGTTTAATATTGAGTTAGAATCATATTCATTAAATAATCTTAGAACTGGTTGCCTTAAATTCATGTGTTTGATCATATCGAACATCTTTGAACAATTCAAATATTCACATTGAATTTCAAAATTATAGTTTTCGGCACTACAAATAAAATATCTTTGAACCATTTAAAATATTTTATCCGTGTTTCATCAGAAACATATTGAAAGTTCTTGAACAATTCAAGACATTCAATATATATTCTTTATAAGAAACACGTAACTGAGTAATGATAATTCATTAACTGAGTTACGAAGTAAAGAAAACTATCTAAGGCAATTATTAATTCATTAAACCACATACATCCAATGTATTAGTTTAATAAATTTGTGGTCCAAAGACGATCATTGATTAAATGAGAATTAATCACATCCTGAATACAATATTCATTAAATGGATAAGGATATGTGGTGTGATCTCGTATCAGACCATCCTCTACCATACGGAACAATCATCTAATGTTTTTACGATAAAATCTCATAAAGCACAGTTATAAGTTATTTATTCTACCGAATATTTTCTTAATGTTTATCTATTTTCTTAAGCTTTATAATGTGCATTCAATCATTCACAACGATTGTAAATAATTGATTAGTAAATTGTGTCAGACACGTGACTTCTAAAAGTCACTAAAAGCCAAGAAACGTCATTAAAAGATAAACAAATACTAATGAGGTTTTTCCTAATGCCAGTCAAGAATCTCGAGACATAAACTAATTCAAGTCAATTCTTACTACATAAGAAACAATTCTAACTAGTCTATTATATCCTAAACCAGATATCTATTTAGATTACCTATCGTGACTTAGTAACTAAGTCACAAACCATCTTGATTTTCAATAAAATCGGAACAACAGTTCCCGATGGTTTCAACTAATCTAACAATATATAAGTCTACTGTCTTTCTAGAACCTATTCTAGAACTATGCAACCATAAGTAAAGTCAGAAAACCTATATACTCAAGTAATATACTATGCGGTGGATTAGAAACATAATTATATAAGCAGTATAGAATAAAGGAAAACAAAAGCAGTAAATTCCAAAATATTACACACTGCTTGAGTTATGGATTTTTAACCCATTAGTGTCTCCCACTACTTTACGTAATACCGTAATCCCTAACGGACAACGGGAATTCAATAATTAAATCGAATTCCATAGTGAAAGTAAGATCCCATGAATATATTTAGACTCACAGCTTTGGCACGATCTCACATACGTATATTCATTTGGTAGACAACTCTTTGTCAATCACTCACCAGTGACTCATGGTTTCGGTCATGACCGTTTCTCGCTGTGACAGCTTTGGCACGTTCACATGGAGGCGTATCAAGGCTACACTTGTCAATGACAAACTCAAGCTACCGGTGTAGTCCTGACAGCTTTGGCACGTTCAGGATTTCCACTTTCACTGGAATTTATCCAGTATCAATATACAATCGGTATGAATAATAATCCTATAACTACACCCTCACATCGTTGGCACGATCTCAGATGCACTTATAGAAAAATACCCATAAACTGTACTGACAAGACGGACCAAGAAACATGTATCCAATACACGTTACGTTACAACAATATTTAAAAGCGGTGATTTTCCTATGGAAGCTATACTCTACATCAAATGTAGAATTTTAATCTAAATCATTTTCTAAACAATTCAATTCTACCTATAGAAAACATAACTTAATTTAACAATTAAATTTCCGTTACAATTTTATTAGCGTAGAACCGAAAAGTCAAGAAACATATCTAGATAATAGCATGTGCAAACATTAAAATTGGATTAAATATCAAATATCAAGCATGAATAATGTAATGGATGAAGCATCAGACCTGCTCTGATACCATTTATTAGGAATGGGTTATTCGGGCGGAAGCGCGGCTCGGGCAAAATCGACTTTTAAAACTTTTTCAAAATACCGAATAAATTATTCAATATCTAATATGAATAATTTATTCATATTTCACCTAAACCTATTTATTCAATATCAAATATTAACATAAATATAGTTGCAAACTCGCGAAACTTTTGCGAAAATCGATTTTCCGCAAAATAGCCTAAAACGCGTTTTTGACCCGAACCGATCACCCGACACTTATGGAAACTGCCCAGGACAGATCCAATAGTGTCGGGACAGTTCATGGGATGCCTGAACAGTGAAAGATTCACCGTTTGGACAGCCGTCACCCGGTTGGCTTAAAATTCACCCGGTAACGCCGTTTTTGACCGTTTTCGCTTATTTCAAGTCAGAAACACTTTCCGGCAATTGTGCCAACTCCCAAAACACATCCATTACATTAGTAAGACATCAAAAATATCCCAGAATTTCCAGTTTAACCAAATCTGATCAGAAACTAAAAATTCCTAATTTTTCATGCTTTAAACCAATTTTATCAAGATTAATCTAATTAATCAAACACCAATCCAAAGTCACCACAAACGAAGAACTCTAGAAAAATTCTAGGCATATTAAGAGTGGCTATCATACTCTAGAATGGCAACAAAATTATCCTACAACAATTGATCAAATTGGACTAAAATTACACTAATTTTATCCAATCTACACTTCACACATGCATTATCTTCCTTCTCCATCAACCACAAACAAAAGCCCCAAATTTTGACAAGTAAAGGAACCCTAGAACTTTTCTAACAACTCAATAAATAAGAAACATGCTTTCTAGACTTTAGGATGTAGAGAGTTAGCTTTAAATCTCATGAATCCTTAAGCTTTCTTTGAGTTTCCTTCATTTTTTCTTCTTGTTTCACCAAACAAAAATGAAAACCCATTTTCCCTTCTTTTTTTTGGGTAAGTTTCGGCAGTGATGGATGATGAAGAAGACAAAGAAAACAAATTTTCTCTTTCCTTTATACAAAAAAATGAAATTTGGCTTGGAGGGTATTTTTATCTTTTTCAATTTTTAATCAAATTAAAAGCATTTACACTTTATATTAGCCAATCAAATTAGCACATACTAAAGTGTAATTAAAGCTATGCCATGTGCACCAATAATAACTAGACAAGTTCCATTACATTAATAGAAAAAGATTATTAATTAATAATTTAAATATTTAACAATTAAATATCCAAATAATTAATTAATGTAATTATTATTATAAATGTATTTTTATTTACAATAAATAATAAATACATATATTAATGGCATGTGTCAAAATGTCATTTGACGAATAATTAATGTGTATCTAATCGTATTATGTATCAAATACAAATACACAATAATTATTAGCGGACAAAATCCCCTAATACATGTGTTATCGTTTAACTGATTAAACGATCCGAATTAACTCATTTAATCCGGTGAAGTATTATGAATAATTTGTATTATTCATATCGAGTTGCCCAAGTGCTCAACGAGTACACTTCATATTGTGGGACTCTCTAAGTTTAGGCTTATCTGTCACGAAATCCAATTTTGTGTCCATAATTCACCCACTAATGAATTATGACGACCACGGATAATCTCGCTAAACTATGCGAGCCGAGGTCATAGCATACGTATAATCCATCCATCACAGGCTATCTGTATTATACATGGGATATAGATCAGAACGTCAAATCCGTTCAGTTTAATACAATCGATTTTCAATTTACGATCTCTAAATAACACTCGGAACTGATTTCCGAAGTTATACCACAGCCATGGATTTACTAGATCGTAAACACGTGATGGATGCATATGCCTTGTACACAGGACTGACGGATCCTATTTTGATACGCACAGGATATCATGAGCATCAGTCCACACCCAACGAACATGCGGAGGTCTAATCATGACTAGATCGTTGACGTGACTTCCATCAAAGTGTGGATGATAGCTCATATATCCACAGTGGTATCTCAAGTCGAATGACCACTATGCTCGCTCAACTCGAGAAGGTTCCTATCGACGTTGGTGTACCATCTATTGGGAAACCTTCAGTGAGTCGTTCAATGTCTTATCAAATAAACACATATATGTCTATACGAGTCTCCCGAGATTCATAGTTCACTGGGATAAACTATCGGACCAAGTCACGATATACGACATGTACTGGTCTCAGCAGATTTTACTAACCGACCTGTGTTAATAAATCTTGACCAGGAACTTTATTTAAGGATATACAACTAATAGTGCGCTTCCCAATATCAATTACAAACTACGTTGTAACTGCGCACTATAATGTAAATCCTATGATATTTGTCTAATATACACTTATCACTGAACCAAATTCAGTTTTGATCTAATCTTAATCAGATATCTAATCGTGATTAGATCGAATATGTGTATAAAAGACAAGGGTGCTACCATAAAATTAGTAATATTATGAAAAATATAATTGCTCGTATTTATGAATCGGACATAAATACGATCTGAATTGGCACTCTGAGCACCAACCCTAACAGTAACTACCCACGGTCTGGCAGTTATCACGCACAACTCAGCAGTTAGATGCATGACCCAGCAGTTGCAAGCATGAAACATGGTAGTTCATGGACCGAGGAAGGCGAAACCGTTCGAGCAGTTAACGAATGTTCACTGTAAAAGGTTCAAGCGTGGGAAGAAGAAAGAGGGAGAACAAAAATGAAGACTCATTATGAGCATTTTTATTTCGTAGCTTTGTAACCCATAGATTTTAATTTGTGTGATTGTGCCCTTTGGAGGCTTATTCACTGAATCAAACACCCCTTGCTGAGACTTTGTCTCATGAGGTTTGGACCTTACACGCTCATTGACGAAAAATTGTGCAAACAGTACCATTAAAGTAAGAAACGTATTAATTTAATTTATTATTATAAAATTATAAAATTAAAATTAAAGAATCTATAAATATAAAAGTTAAATATTTTTAAACCTCCTCATCACGCCACATGTCGGCTTCATATTAAAGTTATAAAATTAAATTGATAAATCTATTAAATAAAAATTATATTACAATAAAAATTCCATTATAATTTTATAAGAATTCCATATATATAAATATATATATATATATATATATATAAGTTAAATATTCTTAAGCCTCCTCATCGCACCACGTGTCGTCCTCATATTAAAGTTATAAAATTATATTAATAAATCTATTAAATAAAAATTATATTACAATAAAAATACATATTATAATTTTATAAGAATTCCCTTAAAACAAGAAACATATTATATTATCCTATTAAAAAATACTATTAAATTATATACAATTAACATAATCTCTACAATTAAGTTTTTTATTATATTATAAAATTAAATTATCTCTATAATTTATTATTATTATTATATTATAAAATTAAAATAATAAATTATTAACATAAGAAGCCTATTACAATATACAAATATATTGTATCATTAAAGTAAGAAACCTATTAATTTATTTTAATTTATTATTATTAAATAAAATAAATAATATATATATATATATATAAGTTACACATTTTTAAGTCTCCTCATCGTTGCACCTGTCCCCTTCATATTGAAATTATAAAATTAAATTAATAAATCTATTACATAAAAATATATATTAAAATAAAAATACATATTATAATTTTATAAGAATTTCATTATCTATATATATATTTCTATGGCTCCGCATCCAGTCAGTTTCCCCTCCGGCTCCTCCTCCGGTCGATTGGACCATTCGATCATTCATATTCCCCTCTGGCTTCGCTTCTGAAAGATTCGACCATCCCCTCCGGCCTATTCAACCATTCATCTTTGTGAACTCCCTATTAATCTTTTCTAATTCCTTCTCCCATAGCTAACAAATAAACCACAACCTATGATTGAAATTAAATAACGAGGCTAAGGTCTTACAGGAACTGATTCTACTGCTTACCCAGTTAAATCGGATCCTAGCCCATCGGTGGAGAAGAAGAAGGGTGAAGGGTTTTAAAGAACTTCCATCGGGGTTCCTCGAGAGGAACCCCATCCCCTCCAACTAGGCAACTACGCCTCCGGCCAGTTCCCCCTCCGGCCAGTATCAACATCTCCTTCGACCAGTATTAAGAAACCTATTAATTTAATTTAATTAATTAATATTTTAATTTATTATAATTAAATTATAAAATTAAAATAAAGAAACCTATTATAATAAGAAAACATATTATAATCTCATATTGAAATAAGAAACATACTCATTTAATCACTGTAATTAACCTCTATAAATAATTTTTTATTATTAAATTATATTAAAAAATTATTACAATAAAAATACATATTATAATTTTTTAAGAACTTTATTAAAATAAGAAACATATTTTACTGTCATATTACAATATAAAACACTATTAAATTATATAATTAAATTAATAAATATATTAAATAAGAACCCTATTATAATAAGAAATAATGTTATATTATTCTATTAAATATATATATATATGTATGTTAAATATTTTTTAACTTTCTCATCGCATCACATGATACATATGGTATGTTTACTTGATGGATTGTGGAATGGAAATGAGGGAATGAGAATGAAAAAAGTGATTACTTACTAAAACTTTAAATGAAGAATGAAGAATGAGAATCTCATTCCCACCACCCTCCAAGTGAATGAGATTCTCATTCTCATTATTGATGAGAAATTGTAAAATTACCCATAAAATAATTAATTACTAAATTAATAGTTAATTAATATTAATTTATAAATAATAAATAAAATGTATTAATAATTAATAATAAAATAATAATTAATAAAAAAATAAATTAATAGTTAGTAATTCAATACATTAATAATTAGTTAATAAATAAGTTAAATAATACTTAAATAATACTTAATTTATAAATAATAAATAATTAATAAAATTAATCAATAATCAATAATAAAATAATATTTAATATTTCAATAAAATAATAATTTAATAAAAGAGTAAATTAATATTTAGTAATTTAATAAATTAATAAATAATAATTAATAAATAATATGTAATAAATTAATACGTAACTATAACTAAGGGAATTTTTGTAATTTATTAATAATATGTTATCAAACGCCATACGAACGCGAACCTTCTGTTTACCGTTCAAACGCGTTTACGAACGCTACACGAACGCGCACACACTGAACTGAGTCTGTCTTATCATATTCATGCATAATTGCCTCTTGGTTGATCTTTCTTGTGTTATATAGCCAACCGTATTATTTGTATTCCTGTATTTATCAATTCTATGTGTTCTTGGGATTGTATTCAAGCATGATTAGGCTGTTAGCATGTTATTTGGTTAATAGGTTCATGAGATAGTACTCAAGTATGATTATGTTGTTCTTAGTTTTCCATATCATAGGATTGAAATATGTTCATGAGATTGCCACGTGATGTTGCATGTTGTGATGAACTTGTTGATGTATGCATATGAATTTAGAAGCATGATATTTTTGGAAATAAATGTTATTTAAGCATGGTTAAATTATTACATAAATCCTTTTATTACAAGTGACATAAGTAAGGGACCATTCCGAACCCAACGGTTTGAGGTCTTCCCTTGCGAGGGGTGAGTGCGGCCTTAAATCTCATTTTCCCGGTTCACACCGGGTGGCGACTCCATTACTCTCCGGTTTAGTCCCCCGTGGCTACTCCGTACTCCCAACTAGGCCGCGAGCCTAGGACAGCATGCGTCGCCCAGATTTCCTGTGTTCCCATAGTCTGGCGACTCCACTGGGGATATAGAATCGGCCCCGAAATATTGTCTTGTGATGTTTGGATTTATGTTTTAATTGACCATGTCTATAGTGGATAAAGTGAGGGTTTAATCAAAGGCATTTTAAGGCTAGGTAATGGTTTGGTGTCTTCCTTCATTCACTACATTTCTAGAAGGAAAAGCTGTGAAGGCACCTAGATAGCCTTCTACTTGTAGCTTATTGTGATGGACTAATTTGGAGGACTCGTTGTTTATTCCTGACAACAGCGATAAGAGCCTAAGAGGCTTGGGTATTTAAGTGAGCCTCGCTCCACCTTCCCTCTGGGGGATCTATAACGGGAAATCCATTTGACAGTCCGTCACACACCATAGCTCATTGGCACGTACCTTAGTGTATAAAAAGGGGTGCGCTCACATGGTTGCTCGAACCCTTGAGTTGGGAGACCTAGTTGTGGGGCATCCTTCGCCTTCGCCGGTGAGAGCCTTTGTCTATACTCTTAAACCCACCCATAGACCGGGTTGGCTAAAGTAGCAATTATTTCCTTGAGTATGTGCTTGTGGACCATCCTCATTTGGATGCAGTTGGACTATTGTCAGAAATGCGGGCTTGTTGGGCCATTTAAACTGGGGCAAGTTCGTACCTTTTGACTATTAGGCCAAAGCTTCTGAAATGTTGATGGGCCATACTGTAGAAATTATTACGTTTGCATTATCTTTCTTCTATGCTTGTGTTTGGGAACATTGTCATTTGGATCCATTCGGACCTTTTGTCATGAGATATGGGCTTGTTGGGCCATTTAAACTGGGACAAGAACATGTCTTATGATGATTGGGCCAAAAGCTTCTAAAACGCCAATGGGCCATTATAGTTTGTGTTTAGGAACATTATCATTTGGATACGGTTGGACTTCTTGCCATGAGATGTGAACTTGTTGGGCCATTTAAACTGGGACGAGTTCACTCCTATGACAGTTAGCCCAAAAGCTTCTGAAATGATGATGGGCCGATTTGTGTGAGAATTTTAATGAGTTGATATATTCCTTGTATCATATGCATCTCATGCACCCCATGCATACATACATCATGGTAACCCTTGTGTTCTGAAAGCCATCATAGATACATGTTGGTTAGGGAAGAGGACAGACTTGTCAAAAGACCAAACAGCCACCAGGAGTACCGGCAAAGGACATAACCCAACGGGATAGGAAACCCAATCATGCATGCATGCATACACGTAACATATTTGCATCCTTTTTGTGTTTGTTCTGTTTTGTAATAACAGGTTTCAAAGGAGAAAAAGAGAAAGCGTCAAATGCAAGCCAACCAGAAGCAGTAACAGTACAATATCAGCAATTTCGGAATGAATCCAAGGGAATGAATCATAGGGCCGAGGCCCACGTCGTCTGAATTTGGAATGAATCCAAGGGATGAATCCCAGGGGCGAGGCCCACATCAGCATCAGTCTGGGGGCGAGGCCCATGTCAGTAGCAGTTGGGGCCGAGGCCCACTTCAGCAACAGTTTTGGGGATGAGTCCCAGGGTCAAGGCCCACATCACTATCAGTTTTGGGGATGAGTCCCAGGGCCGAGGCCCACATCAGTATCAGTCTGGGGGCGATGCCCATATCAGCAGTATCAGTCTGGGGGCGAGGCCCATATCATCAGCAGTATCAGTCTTGGGGCGAGGCCCATATCAGTATCAGTCTGGGGGCGAGGCCCATATCAGCAGTATCAGTCTTGGGGCGAGGCCCATATCAGTATCAGTCTGGGGGCGAGGCCCATATCAGCAGTATCAGTCTTAGGGCGAGGCCCATATCAGTATCAGTCTTGGGGCGAGGCCCATATCAGTATCAGTCTGGGGGCAAGGCCCATCAGCTGTATCAGTCTGGGGGCGAGGCCCATATCAATATCAGTTTAGGGCGAAGCCCACATCATTCTGCGGCCGAGGCCCACATCAACAGAATTTTGGAATGGATCCAGGGAATGAATCCCAGGGTCGAGGCCCACATCAGCAGAATTTTGGAATGAATCCAGGGAATGAATCCCAGGGCCAAGGCCCGCATCAGTAGAATTTGGAATGAATCCGAGGGTCGAGGCCCACATCAGCATCAATCTAGGGGCGAGGCCCATGTCAGTAGAAGTTGGGGCCGAGGCCCACTTCAGCAATCAGTTTTGGGGATGAGTCCCAGGGTTGAGGCCCACATCAAACACAGCTCGGGATGAATCCCGAGGGTCGAGGCCCACATCAGCATCAATCTGGGGGCGAGGCCCAAGTCAGTAGCAGTTGGGGCCGAGGCCCACTTCAACATCAGTTTTGGGGATGAGTCCCAGGGTCGAGGCCCACATCAAAAACAGTTTGGGAATGAGTCCCAGGGTCGAGGCCCACATTACATCAGTATCAGCATTGCCGGGTATGGCATTCTGGGGGCGAGGCCCATATTACATCAGATCAGTTCTGCCGAGAATGGCACTCCGAGAATGGAGATATAGTCGGGAATGGGCAGTTCAAGAATGAACAAGTCGGAAATGACACTCCGAGAATGGAGATATAGTCCGGGAATGGACAGTTCAAGAATGAACAAGCCGAGAATGGCAATCCAAGAATGGAGCACAGTTCAAGAATGAACAAGTCGGAAATGACACTCCGAGAATGGAGATATAGTCCGGGAATGGACAGTTCAAGAATGAACAAGCCAAGAATGGCAATCCAAGAATGGAGCACAGTTCAAGAATGAACAAGTCGGAAATGACACTCCGAGAATGGAGATATAGTCCGGGAATGGACAGTTCAAGAATGAACAAGTCGAGAATGGCAATCCAAGAATGGAGCAGAGTTCAAGAATGAACAAGTCGGAAATGACACTCCGAGAATGGAGATATGGTCCGGGAATAGACAGTTCAAGAATGAACAAGCCGGGAATGGCACTCCAAGAATGGAAGCACGGTTCGGGAATGAACCACCTCACAGTAACGGTTCGGGAATGAACCACCTTACAGTAACGGTCCGGGAATGGACCACCTTACAGTAACAGTTCAGGAATAAAGCCTGCATCTAGTTCGGTTCAGGAAGAAAGCCTGCATCCAGCTCAGTACGGGAATAAAGCCCACATTCAGTACAGTTCAGGAATAAAGCCTGCATCTAGTTCGGTTCAGGAAGAAATCCTACAAACTCGGGAATAAAGCCCACATTCAGTACAGTTCGGGAATAAAGCCCAGGGGAATAAAGCCGCATATCAACACAGTTCGGGAACAAAGCCCAGAGGAATAAAAGCCTCATATCAACACAGTTCGAGAACAAAGCCCAGGGGAATAAAAGCCTCATGTCAGTATAGTTTGAGAACAAAGCTCAAGAGGAAGAAAGCCTCATATCAGTATAGTTTGAGAACAAAGCTCAAGGGGAAGAAAGCCTTATGTCAGTACAGTTCAGGAATGAAGCTCGGGAGGAATAAAGCCTCATCTCAACAGTTCGGGAATAAAGCTCGGGAGGAATAAAGCCTCATCTCAACACAATTCGGGAACAAAGCTCGGAGGAATAAAGCCTCATCTCCACAGTTCAGGAATAAAGCTCGGGAGGAATAAAGCCTCATCTCAACAGTTCGGGAATAAAGCTCGGGAGGAATAAAGCCTCATCTCAACACAGTTCGAGAATGAACAAGCCGGGAATGGCAATCCAAGAATGGAGCAGAGTTCAAGAATGAACAAGCCGAGAATGGCACTCCAAGAAATGGAAGCACGGTTCGGGAATGAACCACCTCACAGTAACGGTTCGGGAATGGACCACCTTACAGCAACAGTTCGAGAATGGACACCTCACAGTAACGGTTCGGGAATGGACCACCTTACGGCAACGGTTCGGGAATGGACCACATCACAACACGGTTCGGGAATGAACCAGAGGTCGCAGCACCTCACCACCCAAATCAACTCAGCATATGGTAAGTTAAGTGGCAGCTGGCGAGCCAGGTAAGTAGAAATGCATTGCATAACTTTGATAGGATTGTCACTGTTGCACATTACACAAGTCCCATCAAAGTGGGGGCGACTGTTGGCACTGCATTTTTACACATAAGTCCCTATGATGAGTCTCATTTTGGAGACACTACCTTTTAAGTCATGGAGGTCACGGGAAACGGACATCGGAAGGGGAAATTCAGAATAAACAAGGTTCACTGTTTTCGTTAGTGCTGCGTTCGTGTTTACGTTCGAACGTCTCAAACGGATTGCGGGCGTTCGTGCCGCGTTCGAGGAGCGTTCGAACGGTGTCGGTAATTCTGGTTTTGCTGCTAGCCTCACATCCAGCCCAATTAGCTCCCCAAAGCCCATAAAACACATCCCAATTTAAATAAAATAAATATTAATTAAAAAAAACATTAACTAAATAAGATAATAATTAAATTAATTAAATAATTAAATAAAACATATACCAAACAAATAAACAATTACCAACTTAAACTAAAATCATGCCTAAATTAAACAAATCACATACTAAATCAAAATATAATCATACCAAGTTAAAATCAATCAACCATATATTATTCCTAACTTAAAATATTGTATTCCTAAACCAAGCCAATCAAATATTCAACCTTCCCTATCTAGCCAAGATTTGTCCCCCCTCAATCTTTGACTTCCTTTAACAAACCAAATCAAATCCCTTGCTTCCCTTAACCAACACCAAATCAAATCCCTCTTTAATTAGCCAAATCCCTTTCCTTGTCAAGCCCAACCCTTTGCCTATAAAAAGAACCCTTCACCAACCTCTAGTCCCTAGTCCCTAGCTCATACACAACACACAAGAAAATTACAGGAAGAAGACACCCAAAAAACAGTAAGCAAAAGATAAAGAGAGGAGGAAACGGCAGTGAAACCACAAGGAAACAACAGCAAAAGACGGAGAACGACGACTCAAAACACAGTAGACAACGAACGAGAACAGTGAACCAGTGAACCGGGAGAGTTGCGGAGCATCCACCCTTCCGACGATCGTGTACCGTACATCCAAGAGGTGATTTAAAAGGTTAGACCTGAGGGTACCTTTTCATTAGTTTATATTCGTTTTTGTTATTATTATTGAATTCTATTCGCATGAGAGTCGTTTATGGATGCATGTTGTGGCTTGAATGAAATGGAAGAGTGTCGTCTCTTGTGGTATATAGGATGGAAACCCATACATAAATTCCGTAGCCGAATCCGAATGGACGGTAGTGCGGTCTGTACTTGGGATACAACTCCACGTACCACTTGAGTAAACGGCACCTTCTCTTGTTTTGTGTTGCTTTTATTTATTTATTTTTCGTCACTTAAATTTTGCATGTTGCTTATTTATGCATGACTCAATCGAGCGCATGGGCTTAGTAAGTGGAATGAAAGATCCCCTATGGGGAGGGGTTATTAAGCCCTTTACCACGATGCTTTGCCGCGCTGGTTGACGTGTGTTCGGTTGGATGCAAGACACGTTCAATCGGACATACTTAGAATAATATGATTGTCTTTATGTTTGTATGCATGATGTGATGTGACGCGCATGAGCTTAGTATGTTGGTCTAAAGGTCCTCTCTTTGAGAGATCAAGAGCCCCAAAAGGCCACCTTTACGGCAGTACTTCGCCGCGCCCATTTATTTTGTTGTTTATGTATTGCGTCTCATTTCATGCATCAGGTCTGTTCCCGTTCGAACGCGTTTACGAACGCAACTCGAACGCGCATGCATTTTTGCCTTATCATGCATCAGGTCTCATTTCCGTTCGAACGCGTTATCAAACGCCATACGAACGCAAGCATTCTGTTTCATTTCCGTTCGAACGCGTTATCAAACGCCATACGAACGCGAACCTTCTGTTTACAGTTCGAACGCGTTTACGAACGCTACACGAACGCGCGCACACTGAACTGAGTCTGTCTTATCATATTCATGCATAATTGCCTCTTGGTTGATCTTTCTTGTGTTATATAGCCAACCGTATTATTTGTATTCCTGTATTTATCCATTCTATGTGTTCTTGGGATTGTATTCAAGCATGATTAGGCTGTTAGCATGTTATTGGTTAATAGTTCATGAGATAGTACTCAAGCATGATTATGTTGTTCTTAGTTTTCCATATCATAGGATTGAAATATGTTCATGAGATTGCCACGTGATGTTGCATGTTGTGATGAACTTGTTGATGTATGCATATGAATTTAGAAGCATGATATTTTTGGAAATAAATGTTATTTAAGCCTGGTTAAATTATTACATAAATCCTTTTATTACAAGTGACATAAGTAAGGGACCATTCCGAACCCAACGGTTGAGGTCTTCCCTTGCGAGGGGTGAGTGCGGCCTTAAATCTCATTTTCCCGGTTCACACCGGGTGGCGACTCCATTACTCTCCGGTTTAGTCCCCCGTGGCTACTCCGTACTCCCAACTAGGCCGCGAGCCTAGGACAGCATGCGTCGCCCAGATTTCCTGTGTTCCAACACCTGTTTTCATGAAATTTCTGCTGATTACTTTACACTGCGGCCATGCTACAACTCTTATGGTGCATTAAAGAAGCCTCATTCCTAGATCTTTCATTATACTCTACTTACTTCAGCTCATTGCCCGCATGAGCTATCAGTTCTGAATGATACTACGTTCGTGGTTTACATCTACACCTTCTAGTTCTTGATTGTTTAGTCTTATTATATTTATCTACAAGAAGATATATCTAAGAGTCTTTTTGTTGAGAACTCAACGCCCTCTAACTTGTTTTGTATAACTATTGGGCTAGGCTTTTCAAACTTTACTTAACGGTCTATCATCTCTGAAGGTATTGTGTGTCCTGAAATTGGGTTCCTTTACTTCGGCTTTGAATATATAAGGTATACATATATATCAGGCTGCTTATAAGTTGCTTTTGCTTATCAGTCTCTACAAATTTTCTTACTTCTGCTTATCTGTATACGTTAGGACATTGTAGTGCAGAGTCAGATTCTTTATATACCTCTTACTCACTATTGTTTACCCAGTGGGTTTGTACTAAGGAGGTTGGTTCTGGTAGCTTCTCTGAGAGCTTAACTGTTTGTATACTTTTGATTAAACTGCACTTTTATTATAGACAGAGACATTGGCGATACGGTTCTAGTTATAATTCATACTTCCTTCATACCTTTACTTTCATTGCTGCTATAAATATGGTTACGGTGTTCCACACTAATTTGTTTTCCATAGTCTAGTACTGTCAATGGTCATTACTCAAATACATGTAAATATACCGTACCTTAAGGATCCACCCGCTATGCTAATTGTAACTTTGTAGTAACTTATCTCCTCGATTCCATACTGTCGCCTAAGCCTCTAACTCATGCACCAGGACACTTGCTCTTAGCTTAATGCTATGCAATGTTTTACTCAATAACACATGCAACTTAATAACTTAAATAAACTTAAATGCGAGATCATGAAACCAAATATATTCATATATACATGTCTGAGAGTATATAAAGTATGTATAGTATATTTACATTATCAAATACATGTCTATGATATGACAAAATGACATCCTAGAGATCTACATTCTATATGAATATAGATCGGAAAAAGTGGACCCCGTGACTAATGACTGCAACATAACACTTGTCCTCGATCCGGGTCTCCAAAAGTAGCACATGGCTCACCAAAAGACTAATCCTGCAAAAGAACTGGGAAGTGGTGGGGGTGAGTCCAGAGGATCTCAGTGATTGGAGCTACGAAACAAGAAACTAAATCAGTACAACCGTTCAAAATCATTTATTCTTGAAACACTTCTGAAAACTTTATTTGAAAACTGATTCTTTTCTTTTAAGATGGAGAAAACCTTTTCTGAAAACTTTCTATGAAAATCTCTTGTACTGTGGAAAACTTGACCCATGGGGGCGTTACGTATTGCAATCCCCCCATACGCCTAACTAGTGGTCTTACGGCGTTACGTATCGCCGTCCCCCAAGCCACTGAACTAGAGCCGGTAGTGTTGATCCATGCTACTACCTAACCCTGAAACTAGGGTCTAGGGGCGTTACATATCACCGTCCCCCTAGCCCTGAACTACGTGTGCACACGATCTCTGTCCGTCAATTACACAAGTAAGAGCTGAGGTGGGTTTTTCCCTCATGCCTCGAAAAACGTAAAAGTATTGCTTTTAAACTTTAAAACTTTCAAATCAAACCTTACATAAAAAGTAACTGATAATTTAATAAGGCTAACGCCCTAAAGCTTTTAAAATAAGTCTTGAAACAAATCTTAATCAGAAACGAGTAATATAAATCAATTCATAAGAAAGATGAATCTCCACTCACAGATTTGAAGTCCGGTCAAGTTCCCTTCACGTCGCTGGGGGCGAACGCGGCTCCTGATGAGTATCTATATGAAATACACTGAGTTAGAATCATAAGGTTATCGAAATCAAATTAAGTTCCTTAACCTAGTTAGATTACTCCCTTAGAACATTTTCTATTCCTTAAATGAAATGTAAAATAAAATTTAGACCCTTAGTTACGAATCGCAACTTCTAAAAAAAAATATGATTTTTGGGTTCGCGTCGCGACGCCGGTCCCATCTGCATCGCGACGCACCCTTGTTAATCAAATGCACACCTCTGTCTCGTTTGCGTCGCGACACGACGTCGTTTCCAGGGCCATATTTTCATTCCTTCAATGATTAACTCCAAACCTTACCACATATCCAACACAAACAAATACAATCTTCTAATATCATTATATCAAATTTTCAACATCTCACTACCCTCCAAAACTCCTCATCTTTACCTAATGTTCTCATTAAAGTTGAAAACCAAAAGTTCCCCAAATGTGATTTTCAAATTTCAACACCCATCAACAATCACAATACTAGCTATCAACAGCATACTACCAACACCAAAACTCACAAATTAAGATTTGGGTCAAAAGCTTCTTACCTCAAATCAATCTCCTTTCTTCCTTAACAATGCTTGTTGATCCCCTTCTTCTTTCTTTTTGAGTTTAATTTGATGGAGTATCCTTGATAAGTTTTAATTCTTACTAAGAAAATACAACTTTCTCTCTTTCTCTCCTCTCTCTCTAACTCACGTTTTTGCCAAAAGAAATGGAAGCATTTTTCCTCTTTTCTTTCTTTCTTTCTTTCAAATACTTAACCAATTTCTAGAAAAAACTAGGTAATTCCATTTGTTGGGCCTTGGGCTTTTTTTCATTAATTCTTTTTTAAAAAAAAAAAATTGTTATTGGGCCTTAATAAAAATCAAAGGAAAGTTGGGCTTAAAAATAGGTAAATGTTTGTTGTTTCTAGTCGTTCCCGGAAATTATTTACTAACATGGGAAAGAAAATCCCATGCGTCCATATCCGAACTAAAAATATTTGGGGTCGTTACATAGTGGTTTGGTCAACTTAGACTAGGGCTGGGTACTTTATATGATTTACATGGGCTAACACGTAAGGGATCTTCGATTTCATTCTGATACTAGGAAACCATGTTGGTACTTTATATGTTCGTTGTCTAACGAGGGTGGGAGGGTGGGAACTTATCCTGATGCCTTTCTGATTATGGTGACCTGATTGCACATATTGCTTATCTATGAGCCTTGAACTCTCGTGTATATATATATATTTGATGTCTTTCCCCACACTAGGCACTACTGCTAAAAACAACTACCTGGTTTGCCTTCTCCAACTTTACTTCTGATCATTTTCAATTATCGAACACACTATGAAATTCTTCTGGAGTCTTGTTTTCTAAAAACTTTCTCATGCTGCCTCTGCACTCCTTATTTAGTCTCTGTTTTTAAACCTTCTGAAATCGTTACTTTCTCTATCTGAATACCGTTATACTATCTTTGTTATTCCTTCTTAAGAAGCTTACTCTGCTGCATAGATTTTTTTCTCAACTCAGTTTCTTGAACTCCTTACATCCTTACTCTCATGAAAGCTATATCAACTTCGATTACTTAAGACATTTTCTACTGAATCTTTTGATTAGGTGCCACTCTTATATAGTTCTTTTTTCTCAATATAATGAGACTATTATGAGTCATATACTATACTCTTGAGAGTCGATCTCTCTCTAGTTCCTTCGCTTCCTTGAACCTTTATTCCCCTAAGGGATTCTAATTCTAAGATGACTTTTAGATTTGGCTTGACTTACTGTGACTTCAAACTTTTCTATCTTAATAGAATTTTACCATCTCGTGATTTTTATCTATGTTCTATTGAACTTATTGGCTCCACCATCTAGACACCTCGTAATCCATCTATTCTATCAAATACTCTTCTTTACTTTGTTCTTCTTCTTTCTGGGCTCTAAGTTTGGGATGAATATATGATCACAGACTTGGTTAGAGTATTCACTTATTCTGCTGTCACCAAGCTACATTACCCATATCACTATACGTATTGAATCCTCTTGACACTTATATTTCCTTCTTACCGTTTTCAGATCATATCTCTTGGCTCTACGCCATGCTACTGGGGCTAGTGGTGGTTCGTTCTTCTGACTGCTTCCTAGATTTCTGCTCTTTGTTCTTGCTATAAGTCGCAGTTATGGCACTTTGTTCTACTGTCCATACTGATACTTTTGTCACTTCTAAATATCTCATATCTCACGGGTCTATTCTTTTATGCTTCCACGGTTTTCTACTGTCTTTGGGCTGATTTGTAGGTTCTACTAAGTTTAATTTATTTTATGGACTTCTACTAGTACTGTAAGCCTTGTGCTGACTTGTCTAGATCTTTGGGTTATACTGGATTCTCTTATTTACATCCTCGAAAACTTCATTAATCCTTTTCTGGGAGATCTACATTTCAAGGTCTTTCATTTCTTAAGATGAACTCTCATCGGGCTTCTTACGGTTGCATTTATCTTAAGCTGGGAAAGGATGTGGTAAACCTTTACATTTTGATAGTTATCGTTGTCTTTGTTCTAGTACTATGTGTCCTTGTAGAGTCTATTTCTCATGTAAGGTGGGTATGATATAGGCTCTGTCAGGACAGCTTTCTTAACTGGTAACACTAAGTGTTTGTAATCTAGATAGCTTAAGATATTGTCTCTATCAGATTACTTGGGATAAGGTAACTAATCATTTTTGTTTATGACCTTTATTTACCTGCTTGTGGACCTGGGTCTGGGTTTGGGGATCTGAAGTTCTCTACGTCTTTTTTGGCATCTCAGTCTATTGGAACTTTTAAGACTAATCTCGATTTCTTACTTCTATTATCTTTCTGGCTTTTCCTCATTACTCGGGGAACTCACTATCTATATGAAGTACCTGAAGGCTATTGGATCGGCTTGAAGGAATTTTTTCTGAGGAGTGATTGAATCTTACATATTCTAAGCACTCTAATACTTGCTCGAGCTTTTTCTATTCTTTTTCTACGACCTCGGGTGGGTATCCTTAGAACTTCACTGTCTTATTCTGTCTCTTTACTTTTCTTTATCTATGGTTGCTTACACATCTATGCATCTTTCCTTGCACTCTTATAGCTTTCCTTTCCCATTCACTTGGGTAACTTTTTTTAGATCCTTACTATTTAGTTTTATAGCTTGTTCTGAAATTCTGGTGATAAGCCAGGATAACTAAAGGAGAATTCTCAACTTGGATCTAGAGTATAGTTGTTCTCGTAAGGAATACTATTCAAATAGTCTGAGAAAGCTTACTAACATGTCTATAGATCTTGAGTACATACTCAAAGATCAGATACTGCAGAGGTAGTGCCTCGCATACAAGTATCTCAGACATATGCGTATACAAGACCCTAACACTATACCCACAGCAGTTACTGACTCCATAGACCATGCTCTGATACCATCTTGTAATATCCACAATCTGGGAGATACTACCGGCAGGGGATAGGTCGTACCATCCCCAATAGCCTCCGACTTCTGATAACTGCTATTCTTTTCTCACATATATATATATATATCATGTATGGAACCATAGCCTAACTCATTAACCATGTATGCATAATACTCTTAATACTAAGTACTCTGTTTAAATACACATTTCAATACTGACAATAACTTCTATAATGCAGTATACATGTGACCATTACTATATAACATATATGTTACATGACATTCTCTTACTCGAACTGGTGGACCAACTCCCTAGTGACTGCCATCATTATCCATCCTCCCGAGCTTGTCCTCCAAGAACCTACAAAACAAAATACTGGGAGTATGGGGGTTAGATCGTTTGAACGATCTAAGTGAGTGGATGATTTAAAATGAAAACTGAAATACTGTTATGAAAATGTGTGGTTTAAAACCAAAGTTCAGAAATAGCTTAATATGAAAAACTCATTTCTGGTCTGAAAAATCTGAACTCTTTTCTGAAAATCGTGTCTGAAATCTCTTTAATAAAACTTATCTTTTCTGAAAGTCTCTTTTATAAACTGAAACCAACTCTTTTTTTCTGAAAAACTTTTCTAAAATCTATTTTTCTGGAAATCTCTTATAAACTGCTTTTTTTCTGAAAACTTTATTTCTAGAAATGCTTTCTCTAGAACTTTTTTGAAAACTGAATCTGAAAACTATTTCTAAAAACTGGTATTTGTCTCTGAAAAACTTGACGTATGAGGACGTTACGTATCGTCGTCCCCCCATACGCCTAACTAGAGCCAATAGTGCAAATCCATGACTTTGGGGCATTACGTATCGCCGTCCCCCAAAGCATGCCACTCATGTCCCTGAAACTAGTGGTCTTGGGGCGTTATGTATCGTTGTCCTCTAAGCCACTGAACTAGAACTGGGGGTGCGGATCTATGCTACCCTCCAAGCTCTGAAACTATGATCTAGAGGCATTTGTCATCCATAGTCCTGAACAAGGATCTGGGGACGTTACGTATCGCCGTCCCCCCAGTCCTCTACATGTGCACATGTCATCCGTCAATTCCATGTCTGTATCCAGTTACATACTGAGGTGGGTTTTTCCCTCATGCCCCGAAAACATAAAAAGTCATGCTATAGATTTCAAAACTGTATAAAACATTACGTTTAACATGAATCTGAAATCAAATATGGCTAAAGCCCTATGTGCTTGAAAAAGTAAGTTTGACATCAAAACATATAAATAAAATAAACTTTAAAAAGAAAGGTCCATTCACTGGTTTAGAATTAGACTGGCACTGATTACTTTGTCGAAGCAAATTATGATTCCTGCGATGATCTACATTTGATGAACTAGATTAGAAATGGACTAAGAAACGTACTACGAAATCAGGCTAAATTTACTTATTTAAGTGGTTGGTTTCACTCCGATAGGTATCATACTTATATTAAGATGTAATATATGTATATGAGTTGATACGAGACCCTTAGGGTGGTCTTTTACATGCTAGGGTGAAACCGGACTGGTTTAAAACTGATTTGGGATGGTTTTGGGTCACGCGTCGCGACGCAAAGCCTTGCGCGTCACGACGCTCAACATTCCAGAAATATCCTGCCATTTTTCCAATGTGCGTCGTGACGCAAACCTCTTCGTGTCACGACGCGAACCAGTTTTTCAGGATTCTGTGCTTGTTTTCTTCAAAGTCAATCTTACACCAAAAGCACCACAAACACTTCCATAACAAAATTATTGCACAAACCAACTTATTGAACTTCAAATTCACATATTCTATATCAAATTATCATCTTCAAATAATGATTTAATCTCATTATCCATGATTTAACTACCCCTTTAAAACTCTAAAAATTTGGGTTCTTAACTTCAACAATCACTTTCTTTACTTATCAATCAACAATATGCAACCATTATCATGCCAACATCTCTATTTTATCATCAAGCTTTCAAAATCCAACAAATTAAGTTTTGGGTCAAGGTTCCCTTACCTTATTTTGTTTGATTCTTCTCTAATTCTCCAAGCTTGTAGGTTGTCAAGTCATTTTTCTTTGTTTTTCTTTTCTTCTTCTTTCTTCTTCTTCTCTCCTTCACGTTTCTCTCCCTTTCTTTACAAATTTCATTTCTTTTTATGAGATATGGGAATAGTATCCTCCTTTTTATACTAGGGTCCTTTTTTAATTTTCATTTTTCAAAGAATTATGTAGAAACTTGAAGAATTATTTAGTTAGGTCCGAGTTACTATTCATCTGAATTTTTGTTCTGCATTTTCAACCTGTTTCTGGTTCGAATTTGGAAAAATATTCAACGCAAAAGTTGTAGATCTCGATCTTAGATTTCCTAAGATATAAAATTCATAAAAATCGGAGTTCGTATGAGAAAGTTATATCTCAAATACCACGGGCTGTCCGAAATGGAACATCATAGAATTTCGTATTGGAATTTCGAAGAATTTACCGATTGTCCCCAAATTCGTTCCATGAGTGTATTTGTGTCTCAACATAATTTATATTATGTTACCTTCGTCCCGTAATACCACGGTACTACAATGTAACAATAGTAGAGACTACCGGTCGTTACATTTATTTATATTTTTAGATAGCAACATTGATAATGTCGAATGTGCAGTTGAAGATGAGTAGGTCATGTGATCAAATTGCTGTCTACACAAGTTTAATAGGGTGATTGGTTCTTAAGGTATTTTCTTATGGACCTAGATTCCTCAAGTTTATTTAATTAAACAAAATATTTTTGAAAAGTTCTATGTGTGTTGTTTACAGTAGCATAAAGTTTCACTTTGAAAACAATTCTTAAAACTTATGTTTTATAATAAAATATACACATTGTCCAGAAAACTAAGCACCCTAACATCTATAAACACATATCTTATTATCAAAAACCATGATCCTAACTTATAAATATAATAATTAATGAGCCGTAGAACAAATAATAAGGAAAACTAAATTCATAACAAGACTAATAATAAATAATATAATACGGTTGATTCATGTGGAGAAAAACTTACTAATCAATAAGATTTTTCCCTAAGCAAAACTTCTAACACAAATATGAATATAGAATATATAATATATAATAGTGTGGCTGAGAGGAAAAAAATTAAAGTAGGTAGAAAAATAAGGTCGAGAGAGAGAGAAAAATAGGTTTTATAGGGTTGTGTAAAACCACTTGCTAAACTCGGAGCTTAGTGTCAAATTTTTTTCCGGCAACAAATGTCACTTGAATTAGTTTGGCCTTAATCGATCACCAATTCTTGACCTTCTTAAGTTTGAATGATTTGCAATTGATAATGCTTATTTTATCTTTAAATACGTTAGATCGACATTTTTGAATACATATAATTTATTGAAAGTCACGCTTTTTTTTTTTTTTTTGGAATCGTTGGACACCCTGCAATCAAATTACTATTTCCAGGTTTTACACGAAACGCACTCCTTGAATTCGAATCCATGAGCTCAATTTGAGATCTTAAACCCTACACTATCAAGCCACGTTTCTTGAGACATATTGAAAGTGACATTAGATGCAAACAAATAATAATAACAGAATTAAAAGTCTTCATCAATTGATAATTTTTTTTTTTTTTTTACTTTTGATTGACTTTTAACTAATCATATGTTATGGCTTGCTGCTCACACGTAGTTTTCAAATTTAATGGAGGTAACCCACCAAAAGGTCTGCATTTACATTATACACTCTCATTGCCATGCTAATATTTATAATCTTATCTGCCACTTTTTGTCTTCTTTATTTTGTAAAAATACATCATACACGAGGTAATTCTGAGTTTTGGGGCCCTAAATAAATATTTAAACTACGTGGTTTTATATCGATAAAAAAATTTTATTTGACTTTTTATTATAATGATTATTAATTTTTCTTAAATTTGGAGTTTTTAATTTTGACCCAAATTTTAGGGCCTTAACTGACCGCATGTGTGGATTGTCACCAATTTCAATTCATATATGTACATTAATTTTTTCTTAGGAAAGAAAAAAAAATTATAAGATTTGACCCTACAATGTAATACTAATGGGTAAGTTGATAAGGTTTTTTTGGCTAACATAAAAAAAATTGATAGTTCAATTATCTTACTTAAGTGTAGCAAAATATGATCAGGGACTCGGGGTTATGTGTGAAGAAAAGAAAAAGATAGAGAACAAAAATAATCTTATTTTTTAATTTATGATGAATGAGATTGTAGATATAGTAGTTATTAGTAGTGGTCCAAATTTTGACATTTTGGGTGTGGTTGAGGATAGGGAAAAAAAAAACCAAAAACAAAAACAAAAACATGAAATTGGTTAATATATGAAATTGCAAACCACTCATAGGTAGATTCTTGAGATTAATGATTATGCTTTTCTCATGTATTATGGCAGTTAAATTTTTTAAAAAAATATTTGTAATTATGTTCAATCGGCATGTTTCTACACTTAGATATATTAAGATTGCGCCATCGCAAAAATGATTCAGAAAAACTTTGGATTGTAAAAATAAATAGATTATAATTCAAGAAAAACATAATGGAAATTGAAAAGAGAGTTTTACATGCATGCATGGAAAATCAAAATTGGCAATATGTAGTACTCATGTTTTCATTATTATAATGAGCTAATATTCAATAATTTATTCCATGGGTGACGTGATAATTCCGTAACTCTGTTTATCTTATAATTTTTCAAATCTTGCAATAGTTCGAATTTAATACAATCAACACAATACTTTGTTTTAATTTTGTACAGTTCAGTATAGTATATGGTTTGTAAATGTCTGTTTCAAGAGACTCAAAAAACAATTAATTAATTGGCTCTTGCCATTGCATTGACCTCAAATGGACAAAGCTGCTCCTCAAACAGAATGTAACTTTAAAGTTTACAGGAATTCTTCTCTGGTGCATGGTCCCTCCATCTGCCATTGATGATCATGAAATGAAATAATAAGAGGCAGAGGCTCACCAATAAAGCTTTGTTCTTGAGCAAAGAACAAGTCAGAAATATGAGTTGTTAGTTGTTACCAGCTCTGTCTTTGTACTGTGATGACAGTCTTACCTTTTACCTTCTTAAACTCATTTACTGCACTGTCTCTACTGCTACTTTTAACTGAATTATTTCCATTTATACTTGTGTTCTCTTTGACCATCCTTTTCTTGCCATCTAATCCCACAAACCTTCCTAGCAATCTAATTAATTACTCAATTAATGAACCATGTCTGATGTTTTTATGATTTATCTGAAATCATTCTTTCCATGATAACTTAACTAATCTTACTTGATATCGCTTAACATATGACAATACTATTTACTCTCATATTCTTATACTCCACTTAAAGATCTATATTATACATTCTCGAACCATCTTAATCGTAATTCTCTCATCTTCCCCTCCATCGACTCTATACCTGCTTTCTTCCTAAATTACCACTCAATTACTTGGAGTCGTCAATAAATAAAAAAAAAAAAAGATGAAGAAGGTCTATTTCACAACATTAATCTAAGACAAAGACAGAAGGTGGAAAGCATTCAAAAGATAAACATTGAGTACAGGAAAAACTGCCAGTGCCAGCCTACCCTTGTTACTTTGTTAGCTAAGTCATAAATATAGCATGATCGATAATGCCATTTTATTTTTATTATTTCTTTTTCCCATTATATAAATATTCTGATAATTTCACATATGCTCTTATAAAAACGTAATTTCTTTCTTCTTCTTTTTTATCTCATTGATAGTGAAGATGAAGGTAAGGGGTTTGATGTGCCAGTCCACAGCAGTAGCAACTGCAGTTTGCATGCCGAATGATTCTGCAGGCTCAGTCATTGTTCCAAGGAGATCAAGGGTTATTAATGGTGATGATCATACTTCAAGATTAATCAACTACTCCTCTAGTAATAGACTTATTGATCATCATCATCATCATCATCCTACTAGTAGCAAAAGACAAGCACAAGATCTAGATCTTCATCGCCATGGCCTAAAACCGAAACCAAAGCCACTCATTAAACCTCCAGTTTCTTCATCAGGCCAGGTCTTCCAGGTCAGATTTGTTATTATTTATTATATGATATGAGAGATTGCTTAATGCATCTCTTTAATTAGTTGTATAATTAATTTGGTTACATACAGGTGGTTGTAATGCGGGTATCGCTTCATTGTCAAGGTTGCGCTGGCAAACTCAAGAAACATTTATCTAAAATGGAAGGTACCGTATGTTTAACAAATGAATTGCTACATTAATTAATTTATATAACACCCCGGATTTGTTTGTCGAAAAATTTCGCTATAAAATTATGTATATTCATGATTTTAAAATCGGACCGGTCCAATTTTTAAAACGCTGCATATATCTAAATTTTCCTCATATCCTATTTGTACCGGAAACTTTGTACACCGGATATGACCATTTAATGCACGTATTTGATTCATACATACATAGTTAGAAAGAACTAAAAAACGTACATGGGTGTGACCAAAACCAGATTAATTACATGTATAAAAATAATATTATTTGTTAAATGGAGCTTATATGTGAAGTTTTGAGTATTTCAACGAGAGTAATGATATACATACATAAATTTTTACTTAAAGTTTCTACACCCCTCTCACGGTAGCTACAGTGAGCTACAGTAACTCACTGTAGCTACAATAAAAGGGATGTAAAAACTTTAAGTATAACTTTAAGTATGTTTATCATTTTTATTAAATGCAGGTGTTACATCGTTCAGCATAGATCTAGAAACGAAGAGGGTGACAGTGATGGGACATGTATCACCAACAGGAGTCCTCGAGAGCATTTCGAAGGTGAAAAGGGCTGAGTTTTGGCCTGACCTGAATCAGATTACTGATCAAATTAAGCTTAATTAGAATCACCATCTTGTCTTTACCTTTGTTTAGGGTAACTGTTTTATTTGGTGCTGCTTGCCAAAATAATTATTTAAAAGCAAGAAAGAGACTATGAGAATTTGATCATGTGAATCGTAGCAGTACCGATAGTGATGGCTACTTTTGGATTATCCATGCATGCTTATTAATTTTCTTTTAATTTTCTACATCATGGAATACTATTGTGCTTTTAAATAATTTTTTTCCCAAAGCCAACAACCTTACGAAAGCCTTACGACCAAATAAATATAGATTAAAATGGAGTATGGGTTAAGAATAATGGAGTAAGGGAAAGAAAATGGTAAAAAAACAAAAAAAAAAATGATTGAAAATTTACCCTTCATATTTTATATAATTGTATTATATTTTACAAAAATATTTATACTTTTTCATTGTGGGCCCCATTTTTGGTTTCTTTAATTTTATAAATTTTATGTCATATTATAATTACTTTATTTTGGCTCGGTCGAACCAAAATGATGGTTTGAGATTGAATTTTATGTCACATATTATTAAAAAATAAATAAAGATAACACGATTAAAAAAATAATCTTAAATCATTAATTTCATACACAATCTTGTATTATAATGGGTTTCTATCACAATCTTTTGTGAGAGTTTTGTTTTTTACTTTGTTATCATTGTTTGTAAGATTTTTATTTTAATTTAATCATATGATTGGCTATGAGAGATTTTGCATAATGTGCAGATCAAATAACGTCTTTTCAGTTAAAGCAACTGCAATTGTTGTTCAGATCTAAACATGGTTTGATGAACATTTAGGCTGAGTTTGGTAGGAAGTTTTGTATTTAAAATATAAGTTAATTTAAAATCTGTGAAATAAAAGTTAGAGTATAAGATAGTGTAGAAAATAATTTTCATGTTGTGAGATTATGAGTTAGGTGTTTGGTATAGCGTTTAAACGCTACTTTATAACTAATTTATAAGCTCACCAAATTTTACACATGTTTATGGTGGGTTTTTTTTATCATGAGGAATGTTCAAATACTGAAGAGGGACATAATGAATATTGTAATTTGCCAAAAATGGATAATAAAGACACAGGGACCTGGAGACACAGATGAAGTTTGACAAAATGACCCGACCCTGTTGTACATAAGAGTTCACCCAAAGGACAAAGCGTGTTAGGGATAAAATGAGTTACCATGCCGACCTGGCCTAATGAAGGAATGATGGATTTGGTGTTATCAGAGAATTTGTTGAACCCGACTTGATGATGTCCATGCATGTCGACCCGACCTGATTGAGAAAACAAGAAGAAGTTTTGACAAGTATCATGTGCATCGGTATACCGATTCGATGAACGAATATGGGATCATAGGCCAATCTGTATTTAAGTCATATGACGTATATGCTTTAAGTGAAGAGACGAGCTTCTGGAGGGATATGCACATGACGTATGCTCTATCTGGGAGTTTGGGCTTCTAGAAGACTAATGATGATATAGGTTGATCAACGACTCTCAATGGAAGAAGACTGCCAACTATTCATAGGACGAAATAGTGTCGGAGTAGTTGAGTCATAGGCTGTCGCATCAACAAAGTGTGTAACGAGGTCAAGATTTTGTAATGATAAGTTTCTACTGATCGAGGTGGTTGAATTCAATGGCAGTACATCTGTTTGTTGAGTGGTTGGGGAAAGTAACATGGGGGCGATGATGGCCTGGTGACGACAGCTGACATCATGGGTTGGTAGAACAATGGATTTGAGAGTTTATATAAAGAAGTTGAATTCTCAAAATAAAATGTTAGCAAATTTTATATCTCACCATCCAGAGGAAAGCTGAGAGTTGAAGAGTTAGTGATATAAAGGGAGAAAGCAGGTCAACACCTGACCACCTGAGAGATTTGTAACAGGCTTATTGTAAGACCTGAGGGGTTTATTTTTTTTTGCTTGTACTTCCTCCCCCACTTGTAGCTCGGGTCGATCTTGACCCCGAGCGAGTAATAAAATACACCTCATTTCTCCGGTGGACATAGGTTAGAGTCACTCTCTGCCGAACCACGTAAATTATTGTCGCTGTATTTTTTTTATATGCTTGCTAAATTTGTTTTTGATTCTCTACTAATCAAATAAATTCACCACTTGAGAAAGATTTATTCGAATGATTAATTTCTCATATTACCATTGAAACGATAAACAGTTGTCAACAACACCAAACAATGCATTATTTGTGTATGGGCATATATCTTTCTTCTTGAGTAGCGAGTTCTTACAATATATATTGGGTGCTGAAGACCTTACTAATTCAAAGGGATCTTATTACCTATTAGTCCTTTTCTGCACTGTGTATAGAGCGTTTATTGTCACATACCTCCCATTTTGGGTTTAAAGATAGTTTATTTTATTGGATTTAAGGCATATGATTTTTTTTCTTTTTATCTTAGAGAAGTCTAGTATTCTTATATGTCTTGCTTGTGTGCCTTAAAATAACCCTCAAGTATTAGGGGTATTCAAATCCCCTAATTGCTTGGTTAGAAATAAGGGTGGCAATATGGGTTGTTATTCATTTATTTGACATGATATGACACAAAATAAATGAATTCGGGTTTAATAAATTGACGAATCAGTTTCAATCCATCTTATAAATTTATCGAATATGGGTTTTAGGCCTCTGGGCTGACAAATAAATTCAGAAAAAGAAAAGGATTCAACTGAAATTTTATCAATTTCTATTAACTTACTAAAGTTAATAGTTCCATTATGGTCATCACCGATTGCCCTCAGTTTTATTAATTTGGAATTATAGCATACTTCAACTTTAGGAAATTCCTTCTGTAGAAGCTAAACCGGGACAAATTTAGTAGTTATAGCAAACCCAAAGCCAGACTAAATTTCTACTTTCTTTTCAACGAGGGACGCGTCTACTTCTATAAAATTTTGCAAAGAAAATGTACACACAGTGCATTTATGATGACTTTAAATTTAATGATAAGTGTATATAATGGTGTGCAATTGGAGTATTATTGATGACGTGATGGTATCAGCACCCAAGTCAAGTAACCCACAAGATTGGGATTGGCGTAGAGTAGAGAGGTAAGAATCAATAAAGTGCTCCCCAAGCCTAGTAATTCAAATCTAGTGTCTTTTTTTTTTTTTTTTTTTTGAATTATTACAATCTATTGTAAATATTAACTCCCATACATTGTAAATAATAACAATATTGTAAATATTAACAATCAACTAAGACACAGCTTGAAAATCAATTCCTATACAGGAGAAAATCTTCCTCCAGACCCTCCCTAACCTATGGAAGAAGATTTGTGGGGACTCGAACTCATGTCTGGGCTACACACAGCCATTGGCTTCAAATCTAGTGTCTTGAGTCTCTTAACAAATAAGAGTTATCATTATCACTAGTATATCAATGTCATTGTGCTTTATCTAAGATCAATGTTTCATCAAGTTGTATTTAAAGCTAATAACATTGACAAAATAACAAGGGTAATATAGATTCTTTATCGAACAAGTATAAGATAAAATTGCCTTTAACTTCCAATTCATACTTGCAAGTATTAATCTTCATACATGTGGCCTGCTAGACAGCGAAATACCTAACAGAACCCAAATTCTCAACTAAATGGGTATTTAACTTGTCAAAAGTATTGCTTCTGCTGCGAACATCAATGTTTCAAGATCATTTAAATTTGGCTTTGAGGTCTTAATTTTGGAAACACCAGTTCATTTAAGGTATTGTTTATAAAAATAAAAAATAAAAAAATTTAATGTTATTGCCACATCACCATCAATTTGTTGGATTGAATTTGTATAATTGGTTTATATACTTAATATTAGTGTATTACTCTTGGTAGATTGAGTTTGATTAATGATAAAAAAAAAAAAGAGACAGATAAACTGCTAATAGTATCTGGGTTAAATTCATGAGGGCAAATTGTACTCCTAGAAAACAATTTATGGTGAAAAGGGGAGCAAAAAATAATACGAAAAACAGAGGGGGCAAACACTACGAAAGGTCTAAATGTAATTCTATCAAGACTTGTAAGATTAAATAGGTCTAACTCTGTTTCCTAGCTTTTAAAAATTACCATCACTTGGCAATTTGAAATTTTGAAACAGTATGAGAGGAGACGGTGGAGGAGCAAGATTTTGTGAGATTTTAACAATCAAGAAGGGAAAAAACAGTAACTTATAATAAGGCTGTAATATTCATGCATGAATGTAAAAGTACAAGGGATCAGTTAGACCAGTCAAGAAAATCCCACTTGATCATGCAAACATTTAGTTCGAATAATTTGCATCATAAGTTTTAATCACGCAGGGATGTTCCCAATCGAATAATAATTTCACTTCCACCTAAGTAGCCGCAAATTCCTCCAAATTAGCCAAACCATGTCAAAACTGTTTTATGTTTTTAGTCCAGCCGTTTCATGTCAAAACTAGCAATATCTAGAAAGATAACTACCACAGAACTTCTCTACTTTCCTTCACCTTCTATCAATTTTCTCCCTAGTTCCTTCCAAATGACATGAATCACTAAAATTGACTCTTTAAACTCCGTCCTGGGGGAATTTCTCATTGAATTCATCAATCAGAAGAACCAAAGCCAGTGTTATTTAAGGCGCAAGGCGCACCGAGGCGCAAAAGGTCCTGGAGCCTAGGCGCGCGCCTCAAGGCGCAAGGCGCGCGCCTGAGGAATGTGAGGCGCAAAATATAACAAAATATGTAAAAATATATAGAAAAACAATGTATAAGATTGTTTCACACTATCAATTAGCCATAAATGATATTTAACTTTTTTTTTTATAGTTCTTATCCTAAATTTCATTTATAAATTACAAGTTCATATCTAAAACCAAAAGCAAGATTCTAATCTTCATATAATCACATCTAAAACAAAAATTCATATTAATATCAACATACAACAATCCATGGACCACCATAATGATAATATCAATGATAAAACTATTAAATATTAAGTTATTAACAAATTTTTTTTTTTGGAGCAGCATATCACAGCAGCACAGCAGCTGCTGTGAATATCACACAGCACAGCAGCATGCTGCTGCTGTGTATATCACAGCAGCAGCCTGCTGCTGCAATCCAAAAAAAATTAAAAAACAAAATAGAAAACAAAAATCTTACATACCTCTTAGAGTTTTATTCTTAGCCCTTAGGGAGAGGGAGATCGTGAGTTAGGGTTTTTTTGATTACTTGTTAGAGGGCTTGGGTGAGAGAGGGGGGGGGGGGGGGTGGGGAGAGGAGAGTGTAAGGGAGAGTTAGGGTTTTGTTTTGTTAATGCCAAAATCGGCAGTTAGGGTTTTCTTGACCACTCAGGCGCGCGCCTGAGTGGTGTCGCCTCGCCTGATGGTATATGAGGCGCATTGCCGGTCGCCTCTCCTGAGGCGCGCCTTTAATAACGCTGACCAAAGCAATTTCACTAAATGCATTTGTACTATTTCAACTAAACAATTTAAGTTAAAAGCCATCAATTTTAACAGTATGGTAGCGAAAGCTATTATGCAACTAATATGCATGCTAGCATAAATATTCACCTCTATAAATACGAAGAGGTGATCAAATGCATGAGAGAAGAATGAACAATAAACTTTGAAAGTGGCCGATGCAGGGTCCTATATATAAATACTGGACAAAATATTGTAGCTTTTGATTATGAATATAATATTTTTGTAAGTCTCCAAAGCCTAAATATATGAATTACAGAGAGGCTTCTTGATGTGAGATCACTGAGTCTCCATTGTCATTTATATTCACTTATATTAGTGCCAATGGCGCAAATGGAGCATGAAGGATTAAGGATTAAGGAATACTGAATACTTGTTGAAGGACAAGCATGTAACTGGTCATTGATTTGGAATAAAACATAAACATTCTTAGACAGTGTACAGATATAAAGCAAGAATATCCAATTTTCATGCCTATTCCACCTATGGGTGAAAATCAAAGAGATTTCATTAAATTGAAAGTAAGCAAAGAGGAACTACAAAGACTGCTGCAGCCTGCAGCTATGAAATAGGTGTTGTGTAGATTGAGGTTGTGGCACATAATAAAGCAACAAATGACAATTGAAAAAAAATAAACAATTAACAATGCATAATTAATTTATATAAGCAGAGTTAGACCTTCTCACTTTGAACAAGTGACTTTGCTTTATATCTCTCTTCAGAGAGTGCCAGCTGCAAATTGTCATGAAGAAGCGCCGATTGCTGCAGAAGGGCGACAAGCTAATTTCTTCTTGACATAGGAGGAATTCCATTCCCCACCATCTTGAGCATAATAATCCATCGGATAATCACCATCTCCATCACATTTAGTATCTTCATTTCGACACCCACAACTCAATTCACTCTTCTCCCTCTCCCTCTCCCTTTCCCACCAGCCGGGGATGACCCCAAGTGCAATCTCAGCCTCAAAAGGAGTCAAAAGCGGCTTTGCAAACGCATCTCCCCAATCAATGGACAATCTCGGACAAGCAATTTGAATCCAAGCATCCACACTATCTTCAAACAAGGCTACTCTCGCAGGACTAATCTCTGACATCAAAATGACAATATAATCAAACCCTTTCTCTCCCATTCTTTTCTGTATCCTCTCCAAAATTCTCGGATTCCCTTGCCTTCCCAATGTCCCTAACACAATTCCCCAAGTCTTGGCCTCCTCCTTCGCCTTTTCTATTGCTCGTCTTCTCGTCTCTCTCATCCCCTTATTATCATACTCCTCCAGAAACAACTTGCCTAAATAAGGATCATATCTAAACGTTTTAATCCCTGGATTGGCTATCATAAAGGCCTCTAAATGGAACCTCCCGTCCGCAATGAAAACCAAATTGAAGTCTGAATCACGCGCTGAAATCTTCGGCGCTGTACATCCAAGTATTTCACCAGCTGACAGCGGCTTCGACTGCGGAATCATAACCGTAAATCCTAATTTTTCAAGTTCCGGCTTCGCAGCTCTTATTGCCGACGCGAATTGTATCGTACCAGCGAGTATCACTTTGCCAGGATCACTACAGTTGATTTTTACAGTTTCAATCAGACGGCTGACGTCGATTTTGATCTCGACGAAGACGTAGAGGCAGGGTATTCTTGTAAAATCAACGGGGACTAAACAGCTGTGGCCGTAGTGGATTAAAAGATCGGCCTCTAAAGCGGAGGCAGAGAGATCGTCGACGCAACACGCGCCGTAAGTTACGTCACCGAGGATGAAGCAGTGGGTGACGTCAGCGAATGACGTGAAGACGTCGGAGAGAATGAGAGAGTACATGAGTAGACCTTCAGGGAGTTGGAGGGCCACGCGCTTTGCTCCCGTGGAGAGGATGCGCCACACGCATTTGTGGATTTCGAAGCTGTAGTTTTGTGGGAGGAGGCCGATGGCGGCGTTGAGGGACGCGTTTTTAAGGATTGAGTCTGGGATTTGGTTTTTTATGAAACGTTTCGGTTTGGGTTTTGTACTGATTTCGAGTTTTTCTATGGACTCCATCATATCAGATATGCCAATTCACGATTACCGGATTTCTGATTTTTAAGGGTTTTGGGCCTTTTGGCGAGGGGAAGAAGAAGACGGAGATTCGAATTTGAGGTCTAAGGCTTATAATGGGTTAATATGATTCAGACCCCCTAAGTTCCGTATGTTTTCTAAAACAAGGACCTTATTGACGAATTTGCAACATTTATGCCATCAAAACAAAGAGGTTTAAATCTCCAAATATGACACTATACAATAATAATTAATAATTCCATAAATATGATTTTATGTTTTATATGATTTTACAATTTCATTATTAACACAATTTCTTTGTTTCTCTCTCTTTATTATGGAAAGTTTCTACTTTTGTTTTTATAAATAAAATGAATGTTTTCATACATTCTTCATGATCGAGAAAAACTGGAGTACAACGATGGTACCATATTATAAATTTGATATGGTATCATCAATCAATGATAAATAAACATATGTTAAATAAATAATTTATTATATAATAAATTCTTGCACTCCATTTATTTTCTCTTTCTCAATTAATATTTATCTCTCTGGTTGTCACATTCTCTCTCAATCTAATACAAAAACACACAATCAAATTCCTTAACAACCATGTTCACACACCAAATTAATTCTCACTTTGGTGAGAAACATTAAAAAAAAATAGAAAAAATTTGCAAATTTTTTGATCGTTTTATCTTGAAGAATATTATATGCAAGTGGCTCAACCATGGGGAAGAATAGATACTGATTTATAGAAATGGGTTTTCTTCAATTTCTTCAATGCTCAATAAGAAATTGCTTGTGGTATTTGTAAAGAACTCGTTCTTGGGTTGTCTTGATATGACAAAAAATACTACCATGTTTGATTCATTTTTTTTTTTACAAATCACCTGTTCATGTTGACTTTTTGTTTCGACAACTTGATGCTGTAAATTACTTGAGAGATTTTGAGAGACATCCTTTTAAGAGTGTTCATGGTAGGTGTATTAAATAAAGAGAAAGAAATTGAATGAAGAAAATAAAGACTAATAGAGAGAAAATGGAAATTGAAATAAAAAGATGGAGGGAGAAGAAATGAATGTAGCTGGAGTGGGAAAAATAATAATGTATTAACTATTTATTTAACACATGTTTATTTATTATTAGTTGGTGGCATTATATCACATCTGAAATTTATAAAACTAATCAAAAATATATACTCATTTGACAAAATAAGCTACAATGTTTCTCATTTGTATTTTCAGCCACAGTTTCCGAAGTGTACTTCGAATAATCCATATTCTTCGAAGTGTACTTCGAATAATCCATATTCTTCGAAATACTTCCCGAAGTTGGATAAAAATTCGAAAATACGAAATTTTGACTTTGGATCTCTGAAGTTTTTAATTTTTTTATTGAAAACTACGGATATCTGAACTATTACTTTGGATCTTCGAATTATTCTTTGGATTTCCGAGATTGAAAAATTGTTTATAAAATCATGCATTCCCCATTTGTTCTCACTATAAAAACTTAGCATTTGTTGTCATCTAAAGTTTCTTCATATTCTCTCAAGTATAGAATGGAACAAATCCCTTTAATTTTCTACAATGAGGGGTCTTGGGAGAAATTAGATAATGACTGCGATGAATATAGAGGATGATAAACTTTTTTAGAGTTAGTTATTGCGGGCATAACTTATGAACAATTACTGAAAATGTTGTATGTGTGGATGCAAAGAGGTAAATTGGGATACAAATTAATTATGAAAAGTCTAATTTCATCGTATTCGCAGCGACGTTTAGTTATTGAAATTGGTAGTCAAAAGGATTGTGAGTGGTTTTTAAATTTACACTAAAATATCGTTCGACGAGGTAGTGTGGTCGAGCTATATTTGAGTTGTGATAAGATTACTGCTAATGAATGACAACAATCTGGAGGTCGTTTTTCGTCAAGTTGTAATATGGTAAGTCATTCAGTTACAGTTTATGTGTCGGATGAAGCTCCATGGTATAATTATACAACGGGTAAAGATGATGAAAATGTCCATGGGTCATGGTCAAATGTCTGGGGTCATGGTCAATTGGTGGATTTTCTGGAGGTGATATGGCTAGTCTTTCAACAACAGTTCAAGAAGTTTCCATGAATATTCGACTGGATGCATCTCAATGTCTCCTTTCTATCATTTCATCGACATATATGCCTTCAGACACCAACATATCAATATCGGGTGAGGGCGAAATGGGGGTGAAATATCTATTATGATAGTTTTTCCTGAAGCTTCACATAGTATTTGCATCCACCAAGTGTCTATGAACCTTAAAGTTAGGTTCAGGATGAGACCAAATGATATGGACAATTTTATGATGACCTGCTTGTTGGACAATTATAACCCATATCATCACTATTTGTAAAGAATATTGTATTTTTGTACAAATTATCTATGTGACAAAAGGAAATTGATATTTTATCATTATTGTAATTAGATTACTTGGATATATATTAATGATAAAAGTCCATATGGTTAAATCGGATTAATAAGATATGAGACAGTATTAATCCACGAACGATTTAATCATTAAATATCCCTAGTCGAAGTATTATCGAGACTGGACATTAATAATGCGGAATATACTAGTATTACACTTGTGCGCGTTATGGAAGCTTAACGACATAGTTCTCATATATTTAGGTATTTGATACTTATGCAAGTGTAATAAGAGGTTCTATTAGCCATTGGACCGGGAACAGTTCGCTCTGGATAGACCCACTCGGAATCTCATTGGTAGTATGACTATGTGTTTATGGGAATCCGAATCAGGGTAGGTGTATGTGATCTTTAACCTGAGACTTACGTCGCTATTACTTGCGACAATCGGTTTACTTTAGTATTGGTCGTCTGGAGCTTTAACATGTTCTGTGTACGCCTGTATTGGGTTTACTGAGAATCGTAGTGTATTGGATGCGATGTCAAGATGGGAGTATCACTTCAGTCATATGGAGATGATGGTCACACATGATACGAAACTAGTACTCTTAAAGTTGCAGCTATCAGGATAGTATGACTAGGTCATGACTTCCCGATTACAGAGATTAGTTACTCAGGATCCGATATATGCTTCGTACGGGGCAGACACAAAGCCAGCCGTAGGCCTAGCATGTGACATCCGATACTGGATCGTATTACGTATTACGTATTACATAATATTTGTATTACTACGCCTGATACAAATGATATTTCTCGGCGAATATTTCTGGAGAATTGGGTAGGCACAGTGCTTTGCTAGAAGCCAACCATGTCTAGTAAATCGGTGAGAACATGGTACGGGGTACGCACGTGTTCGGATAGTCCGATAACCGTATTTACTGCCAACATATCGAGGAATATCTTGGGTCGCTTCCCAAAGATTCACCAATGACATTTGGCTCAAATAGAATTAATCTGGGATTAATTATGAGAGAGAAAATTAATCTAGGATTAATTGCGGTAAGAATTAATCTGAGATTAACTTCATATAAAAGAGAGAACGCGATTAATTTAGAATTAATCGATAAAATAAATTTAATAGTTAAATAAATTTTTCTATTTAATTTATTTATTTGTGGCTAAAATAATATATCAGATATATTAATTGAAATCGGATTTCAATACGAAATTAAAATTGGATTTTAATTCAGGCGAACGAATTAATTTAGAATTAATTCGAAAGCGACTATCGTAATAATTTTGCGAGGCATAATTATTTAATTAAATTGGATTTAATTATGGCGCGATGATAAATTCGTTTAATCGGAATTAATCGAACACGATAAAATTGCTCGTGACTTTGCGTGTGTCTTTTTGTATTTTGGGAACACAAAATATCTTTGACTTTGGTGGGCCCAAGTCAAATTGTGTGTTGAGGAAGCCAACTCAAATTTTGAATTTAAAATATGGTGGGACCACATGACTTACATCAAAGGCAAATGTTGATGTAAGTGGTTGGCTTCATTTAATGCATTTTTTACACACAACCAAAAAGTCTTGAAACTTTCTTCTTCTTCTCCACCTAGGCCGAACACTTCTCTCCATGGGAGTGAAATTTTGCTTCAAAATTTCTAAATATCTAGCACTTGGAGGAGTCAAATTAGGTGATAGGGATACTCACCCAAGGTATAAACAACAAGCTTGGAACTTCATCCAAAGAGAAAATTTCGTAATTTCTCTAAATAACAATGTAAGTGATTCCGCCATTTTTCTTGTTATTTTCACACATATAATCATGTCTAGGATCTTGTGACATGTCTTAGACACTAACAATGGTATCAGAGTCTTGCTAAATATGATTTTGAAAACTATGGTTCATAAACTTTAATTATGAATTTTTGCTTGGAGCATGAAAATTCAAAATTGAGTTGTTGGATGATGTTAGATGATGATAACTTGGAGTTGTGCATTGTTGGATTGTTGAAAAATTGATTGGATCTAATTTCCCTAAGTTGGGTGATAATTACCCTAGTATAACTCATGGTGATTTTTAAATTTTGACACTTGGATGTGTTTATGGCATGATATATATATTGAATGTTGATTTAATTGGATTGGAATCAAATTGGATATTAATTTCTTTTCATTGCTGTTAGTTAGCATGTTTGTTGGAGACTTGATTTCACTTCAATTTGTGTTGGACATGAATTGGAATGATAAGCATGATTAATTATATTAAATAATATTTTGGAAATGTTAGATTAATTAATTAGTTATGTTAATTACACTTAAAATGGATTAATGTAATATTTGGAATATTGTATTAATGTAAATTAGTCCCTAAAATACTAAATGGGCTAATTTGGTTATACTTGGATTAATGGGCTTAGTTGGGCCAAGTTTGGTTGTGGATAATTGGGTTGGATCCAATTGGCCTAAACTATTTATATAAAAGTCCAAAATATGACTTTTGGGCCTTTAATAATCTAATTGGGCCTAATGGGCCAAAATTAATTTATGACATATGGTGATTCCTAAATGGGCCAAGGCATTATGTGTTTGATCCATAATGGCCAAAAATTCATGCCTAATGAATTAATTAAAGCCCATTGGACCTAATAGAATTGACATTGGATGCTAAATGAGCCTTTGAGACCATTTGGATTGGATTTGGAATCCAAGTCTAAAAGGCATTATTATAATAGAATAAGTGTAATTGTTTAATTTGGAATTAAACTTGAATTAGTATTGAATACAATTTAAATTAGATTTAATATTGTAGTTCGATATAATTCAAGAATATTTACTTTGAGTATTTATTCTTAAACGAGTTGGACTCGCGCAAATCAAATCGTTGTATGAACATTGGATGGTCATTAATTGAAGAATTAATTAATTGGATTACATTGATTGACAACATGCTATGTGTGAATGCTTGGATGTATTTGTTTGAATAATGTATATCGGATGGATATTAGATGGATGTGGGCAATTTTGGAAATTATTGTAAATATTGTATTTATTTGAAATTG
>SKCR01006654.1:0-52284 GCA_019454045.1 Zanthoxylum bungeanum | reverse complement strand
TCATGTCTACCCAATTCTCCGGAAATATCCTTACAGGAATAAGGATCTATATCAGGCGTAGTATACGTAGTATTGCGTATTTCGATCTAGTATCGGATGATCACGTGCTAGGCCTGGGGCTGGAATTGTGTCTGCCCCGTATGAAGCATATGTCGAATGTCTGGTAACTAGTCTCTATAATCGGATAAACCTGACCTTGTCATTTTATCCCGATAGCTGCAGCATTTAAGAGAACCAGTTCTGTATCCTACTTTACCATCATCTCCACTATGACTGGAGTGATATTTCCGTCTTGACATCATACCCAACACACTACGATTCTCAATATACCCAGCATTGGCGTACACAGAACCTGTTAAAGTCCTGGACGACCGCAACCAAAGTATATTTATTATCGCAAGTGTTAGCGGTGCAAGTCTCAGGTTAAGCCCAAATACACCTACCCTGATTTCGGACTTCCATAGACACATAGTCATACTACCAATGGAATTCTGAGGGGGTCTATCCAGAGCGAAGCTGTTTCCCGTACCATCGGTAAAACACAACCTCCTATTACACTTGCATGAGTATCCTATACCCAAATATATAAGAACTATGTCGTTGTGCCCTCACAACGCGCATAAGTGTAATACTAGTCTTTTACGTATTTATCGATGTCCAATCTCGATAATACTCTGACTATGGATATTTGATGATTAATCCTTCGTGGACTGATACTGTCTCATATCATTCTCAATCCAGGAACTAATCATAGGGACCTCCTATCATTTATACATCTTGGTGATCTAATCACAAATGATAAGAGTGCAATCTCATTTGTCACATAGTTAATTTGTACAACAACACCGTGATCTGTACAAATAGTGACGTTGTGGGTCATTATGTCCAACATTTTGATCTACATACGTATGTATATCGAATGATAAATAATGTTTGACATGTATGTGTTTTTATATGTGAGATCGTGTAATGAGATTGTGACACGTGATATGTGTTCATGTATGTATGTTTAATTGTTTGATATTCTCATGGTATAGTAGTTAAGCTGGTTAGGAATCTATTCGGACAGAATTTATCTCATACCTATTCTAAAATAGGTAATGAGTCTTGTACGAGCATTGTATGAGTAAGCCAGCCATATGTTTGTATTGTTTGATGGTATGTTCTTTGATGTATTGATTGTTATGTGTGCTTTGTGGTTGGTTGCATGGTGATTGTATGTGTGACTGTGTATGTATGTGTATGGTAGAACTCGTAGAATATATGGATAGTGTATGCTTATGTGAAATGAATGAATGAATGAATTTGAAAGCTAATGTAAGTATTAGATATTATAAAGCATGTTTGTTAAGTTGTATTGGTGTATGTATATGTGTAAACTTGGGAATTGTTTTTACATGTGTATAAGAGAGTTGTGCCACGGTATGTGTAAATGCTTATGAATCATGAATGTTAAGCCACTGAGGAAGTTTTCATTGAATTAAAAGAGTTTGTTTTAAAATGAAGAAAGTTTGTTTAACTTGTCGATTTGATGATATTTCAAATATAGATATTTGTGATAAAGCGTATATATATAAATTCATATTTCATGTGGTGAAGTGAGATTGATGTTATGATTTACTCTATGATATTTGAGCTTTGCTTTGTATGCTTTGAATGTTATCCATGAGATTGACTCACATGTAGACATGTTAATATGAAAATTTGACATGGGCTAAGAATAAAGGATAATAACAAGCTAATAATTTCGAACTTATAACAATTCAGTAATTTGGTTAATCTGTTGATATGTTTAACTTTTTTGTTATAATACTAGCATGGTTACTTATTGAGTTTTTAAAACTCACACCAAACTAGTTTGCTAGTTTTGCAGGTTGGCTTCCAGATGGGTCAACCACTTCAGCTTTGGAAGTCATGCTCGAGACGCGGATCACTTAAGCAGCAGTCACCCTCGCAAGTGTCGTGGGAAATGTTTAGAAGTTTAAAAAGTTTAAGATATTTGGTTATTGCTTTATTTTTCGTGTTGAGCACGTTGTTTGTATATATATTAGTAAATGTTTTGATTGTTTATGATATGGTGAGCATAGATGCCCTTGAGTGTTGATAGATGATGTGGGCGGAGCCCTTAGGATATGATTTTGATGAGATTTGTGTGGACCTGAGGTCTTTTTATTTGTTTGAAGTCTTCTTAGATTCCCTTTGATGTTGGACTGTGATCCAGGTTGTCCAGTTTTAGGATACACCATGCCGAATTTTCGGTAAATTCAGAGGCTTATTGAGATGGGTCAATCTTGTCTCGTGCCGATAGCATCCTGCCTCTGGCGGGGTGTTACATTCGGCAGAGAGTGGCTCCAACCTACGTCCACAGGAGAATGGATGATTTTATTCCTACTCGGGGTCAAGACCGACCTGAGCTACAATGAGGAAATGAATTCACAAAGTGATAAAACACCTCGAGTCTTACACAAACCCATTACAATTCTCTCAAATGGTCAGGTAACTTACCAACTTTCTCTCTCTATCTTAAGTTCTTGAGTTCTTAGCTTTTTACAAGTTTTGATATGCAAAAAAATATTTACCCTTGAATCTGAGACTTTAACCCCTTTATATAGACTTCCAAATTCACTATTCCACCGCATGTGATCTCATCTCATGTCACCTTACCATCAATGTCGTCAAAACGCTCATCAACTACCCTTAAATTGGCCAATCAGATCAACCCATTTCACCATTACTGCACCGGTATATGGCGGCCTCTAGCGGCTCTGCCTACCACCTCCCTACCACTGCATCCGCCTATGGTGGATAACAGGGGCTACTTCCAATGAGAACCGTCGTTTTCCTACATTCATCATTGGTGGTGTAGGGTTCACGATCTCACCTTGAGGTCTTGGGTTCAAATCCAGGGAGTGCGTTTTTTATAAGAACCTGGGACAATCGGAATGGGTGGTTTGGCGGTTTGGAGTCGGGGTTTCCAACGATTCAAAAAAAAATAATCATTAGCCTTCTAGAAGCTTATCGTCTCACTTAGGACATACGGCACATGACTCCAATATAGGTCAGCCTGTGATCCCATCTTCGTTCTTAGGGTCTGCATATCGAGGCATATGATACTAATCAAAGCTCTATGTAACTCCCCAAACAGGTTGGGTTGACAGGCAATGTCCTCATCAGGTCGGGTTTACGAAACTCTCATAAAATCCCAAATCAACACCCTTCATGTGGTCTGGTCAGTATCACAACTTGTTTCATCATTAATAAGTTCTACCCTTAGGAGAACTCTTCTATATCATGTGGTTGGGTCTCTCTATCAAACTCCATCTCTCTAGGCTTTTGGGCCTTTGCTATCTAATTTTGCCAAGTAAAATTTTCATCATACCCCTCATTGATACTTTAACCTTATTTGGGGTAAAAACTACCATCAACATAGATAAAATTACCATTCACCTTCATTTAATTTTTCTCCAGTTATTGCCTCCTCTCTTTTTTTAACAGCAGAAAATTGCTGCCATGGTATAGTTCAATGGCAGCAAATTGCGGGCCCTCTCTCTTTTTTTTTAAATCAAGTTTAGAGGATGGGGAAGATGGCATTTTTGTTTAAATTGTGAATTTGCTCAATTCTAGAAAGAATTTTTTTGACGGCCCAAATTTGATATTTTAAATTTGAAAATACACAAAATTGGTAAATTCCCATATATCTATAACCAAATGTTTGAATTTATTATACTCTTCAAAAATAAGTTTTTTTTTTAATAATAATAAATGATAGTATATAATAAATTTAAAAGTCTATCCAGACTCACATAAATGTAATATTTATAAGTGGCATGGAGCCCACTCTTGTGCGTGTAGTAAAATTTAAATATTATTTTCTTATAATAATAAAATATTTGAGAAAGATTTTAATTATGAATATAATTTGTATCTTTTAAATAAATTATATATTATATATTATTTTTAGAAAGAAAAATATTGAATATAACATATATATATATATATATACACACACACATACACGTCAAATATATGCTATTAATGTTAGTTGATATGTAATTAATATTGATAGATATGATATTAATGTTAGTTGTTAGTTGATATGTAAATAATATTGATCCTCTTGTAATACCTATATAAAGGCAATTTATTATTAATATTCAAATCAAGAAAAATAGTATATTTTTCTTCAATTCTCATATTTCGGCTTCTAACAATACACACACACACACATATATATGAAAAATTATGCTCTTATAACACACATCAACAATGTTTTTGGTGAAGAATTTTTTCTTCTTTCTGTGTGGTCCTTTTCTTGGTAAAAAGCCTATATAATGGAAGTGTTTTGTCGAGTCTTCTTCCTGACTCGTTTTTAGTCACTGGTTTTTTTAGTGTATCTCTTTCGGTTATCTCGGAATATAGCTGTGGGGGGAGCAGAAGGCTGGTTAGATGGACACAGAGGAATTGGTCAGGAAATGTAAGCAAATCTCCTTGCACGAGGATACAGAGAATAAGGTAGTGTTTTTGGGGAAGATGAGGGAGACGCGGGAAAGAATCATTGTTGGATGTCTAATAGGGAAGGTCCTTCTCTCTAGAGGAATAAATAGAGAGGGCTTCAAAGCAGCCATGACACATGCTTGGAGTACACTAAAGGAAAAATAGAGAGTCTGGGGGGTAATATATTCATGTTCAAATTCGCCTCAGAAGCAGACAAAAGAAAGGTGTTGGGAGGGACCATGGCACTTCGATAGGGCTCTAATGGTGCTGGTTGAGCCGACTGGTATTGGAAACCTTACTGAGCAGCCATTTACACATTCATCATTATGGGTTCAAGTTCATAACGTGCATATAATGTGTATGGATAAGGAGATCATTACAGAGTTGATGGGTAAGGTTGGAACTGTCAAAGAGGTGTCAACGGATGAGCAATGATATTGTTTTGGAAGGTATATTAGAGTAAGAATATAGGTAACATAACCAAACCTCTGAAAAAAAATGTTATTGTTAGAAAGAGGAGATGGAAAGGATATCATAATGCCACTTCAATATGAAAGATTTTCGGATTTCTGTTTCTTATGTGGATGTATTGGTCACCAGTGCAGGGAATGTGAGTTGTATAAGGGGGGACTTTGGAAAACTCTGGGTTTGGAGCATGGATGAGAGCAACTTCATTACCGGACAAGTTCTGACCTAGCAGAAGCCGGGGAATGGAGGGGAGTGGCAGAAACAAATCAGGTGATGAGGCCAATCGTGAGCTAGGCAGTGGCTCTATGATTCAAAGAGGATGAGGAGGGGATGGTAAGTTGGTTGGGGATACACCAGTCAGGAATGAGAGAGAACCTATAGGGTCGATACACGTGGATCGGAAAAATATCAGTGTTGCATGTTTTAAGTAAAGGGAGATGGAACAGCTGGATGGGGTTACCAAGGTACAGCATCATGTAACTGATATGGGGCAGGAAGAGTAGGTGAGCAGTGAAGAGGCGAGAAAGGGTACTATCGAGAAAGAAAATGGAAGGGTTCAGTAGGGTGAGAATGTTGGGAGTAGGTCAGTTTACTGTAGGCTAAGGAGTGAGGCCCAGGTGGAGCCCAGTACCATAGCTGATGAAGTCATGGACAGGGGGCCGACTAGTAAAACTCAGCCAAACAAAAAAATGGAAATTATAAGCTCGTGGGTCTGCAAAAGAATATGTGGAAATTAGGGGTCCTCTTCTAACTAAAATGCTAGGCAGTGACCTAGTAAGACCAAACCCAGACAAAAAAGTCAAAAGTGGAAATCATATTTGTAAAGATAAGCAGTAACAAGGGAGTGTCCTATTCTGAGCAAAAGGGGAAAGGAAGCGGTGGGGAGGCGGGAAAATATGAGAGTTGCACAGTCTTTGAATTAGCGGGGGCTGAATCCTAGCCCGCCAGGAATTATGAATATTATGAGCTGTAACATTCGAGGTTTGAAGAACCCTAGGATGTTCCGGGCAATTAAGAAAATCATCCAGCTGCATAAGCTTAATCTATTATTTTTGTGCGAAACTAAGGCTTCAGCTGAGCAGATGCGTGATGTTGGAAAGAGACTAATGTTCGATCACTTTTTGGCAGTGGATAGTAATGGGTTCAGTGGGGGTTTAGAGATGTTATGGAAGGGAGAGACAAATGTGGATGTTCAATCTTATAGTAAGCACCACATTGACGCCACGGTGCATCTCAAAAATGGGAGATTATGGAGGTGTACCAAAATTTAGGGCCACCCGGTGAAAACCCAAAAGTGCCACACATGGACCCTTATGAGGAGATTAGTAAGCCTCTCATCTCTGCCTTGGATATGTTTCGGGGACTTCAATGAAATCTTGTGGGAAGGGGAAAAGGCAGGGAAGCATGCAGGGGATGTTAGATCAATGACAGATTTTAACAAAGCGTTGGCTGATTGTGAGTTAGAAGATATGGGTTGTAGAGGATATCCCTTCACGTGGTCTAATAGACGTTTTGGCAAAGAACTGGTTGAAGAAAGATTGGACCAATTTCTATGTAACAAGAAATGGAGGGAGTATTTTAAAGAATCAACAGCCACCAACATAGATGCATGGATATCTGACCATAGCCCGGTGAAAATAGTGATAGCCGAGGTGCAAGGAAAGAGGAAGAATATGTCAATGGGAGGCCAAAGATTGTATTATGAGGATATGTGGAGTGCGTACCCAGAATGTAAAGAGATCATTAAGCAGGAGTGGAGCCAGCAATTTGACAGAGGGAACAAGGATCTGGAGCATGATTTCAAAAGAATAGCGGAAGCAACTTTAGCCAAATTAAGGAGGTGGAGTAAGGAGGAATTTGGAGATAGGAAAAAAACTGCTCAAATTGATGAATGACTTGACCCAGTGTAAATAAGAGAAAAGGCACCTAGCTGATGGGCACAAAATCAGGAAAATTGAAGGGCAGATTGACGGTTTTCTGATTGATGAAGAGATCAGGTGGAAGCAAAGATCGAGGGCTGATTGGCTGAAAGCAGATGATAAAAACACAAAAATTTTCCATGCGAAGGCATCTGCAAGAAGAAGAAAAAATAAGATAGAATGAGTGTAGGATAAAGATGGAATTTGGATCCACCAAACCAAGTCACGAGCATATAGGTGCTGTGTTACAGGGAATGAAAAGTAAAATTACAGAAGATATGAATGTGTTCTTGGACATGCCTTTCTCGGAGGAATAGATTACAAGTGCGTTAGCCCAAATGTGTCCTACAAAAGCTCCTAGACCAGATGGATTCCGAACAGCTTTCTTCCAAAGACATTGGGCAGAAGTTAAGCAAAGTGTACTCCATACGTGCCTGCATGTCCTGAATCAGGGAAGTGATCTTACTGCTCTTAATCACACATACATAGTTTTATCCCTAAAGGGCAAAAACCGAGTAGATAGGTTGATTTTAGACCCAAAAGTTTATGTAATGTGATCTATAGACTAATATAAAAAACAATAGCTAATAGGCTGAGGACTTGCTTGCATATGTTGATTGTTCCCAATCAAAGTGCGTTTATTCCCAAAGGCTTATTACTAATAATGTGATAATAGGGTATGAATGCCTGCACAAAATCAGAACTGCAAAGGAAAAGAGACGGAGATGGGTGGCTCTAAAGATGGATATTAGTAAGGCCTATGATAGAGTAGAGTGGGGTTTTCTACATGAAGTTATGAATACGATGGGATTTTCCAGAAGATGGATTGATCTCGTGATGAACTGCATCTCTACTTCTTCCTTCTCAATAATGAAAAATGGACAGGCTAAAGGCAAGGTAAGGCCTCAAATGGGACTAAGGCAAGGATGCCCTATATCGCTGTATCTCTTTATTCTTTGTGCAAAGGGTCTATCCAATCTGTTGATATAAGCCGAAGAAAGAATGATGATTCACGGGCTGCATTTCAACAAAAACCTTCAGATTTCTCATCTTTTTTTTTGTTGATGACGGTTTATTATTCGTAAGAGCAGATGTGCAAGAATGTAGAATTTTGAAGTCTATCCTTGATGCCTATGCCATTGCTTTGGGGTAGATATTCAATTACGAGAAATCATCCATGTTCTTCAGTGGGAACGTATCAGAACAGCGAGTAGCCGAGGTAAAGGATATTTTAAGCTTTGATGTGGTTGCTAGACACGAAAAATACTTGGGCCTGCCATCCATGATAGGTAGAAGGAAGAAATCATTTTTCAAAAATATTAAGATCAGGGTCATAAAAAAGATTTCAAGTTAGCAGAGCAAGCTATTTTCGAGTTGAGGCAAAGAAGTACTTATCAAGGCAGTGGCTCAAGCTGTCCCGTCTTATGCTATGAGTGTTTTCAAAATCCCTCGAGGTTGTGTGATGATATACAAGCTCAGGTGGCCAAGTTTTAGTGGGGTTCAACAGAAGAGAAGAAAGGCATTCATTGGAGGAAATGGAGTAGAATGTGCCAAGCCAAGAATAGATGCGGTATGGGATTCAGGGATATATCATGATTCAACCATGAGCTGATAGCAAAACAGAGCTGGCAAATTATGCAGAAGCCTGAATCGTTGGTGGCTAAAATTCTAAAACCAAGATACTTTAAAAATTCTGGTTTTCTCGATGCTAAAGCAGGTTCAAATCCGTCATATGTATGGAGAAGTATTTTATAGGGAAGAAGAGTGATCCAACAAGGTTTAATAAGGAGAGTTGGCAACGGGCAGAACATTAAAGTTTACTCCAGCAATTGGATTCCAAGACCAAGTACTTTCAAACCTATATCGTCGCGCAGGCTTAATAAGGATACTGTGGTGGCCCAGTTAATCACCAGAAATCAGCAATGGAACATAGAGGTACTGCGAAACAGTTTTGATAAAGAAGATGTGGAAATTATCAATAGCATTCCCTTACCAAGAAATCCGCAAGAGGATAGGGTGTTTTGGCATTATGACAACAAAGAAGAATATTTGGTCAAAAACGGATACCATGTAGCTTTTAGAATGAAGTATTCGGAAAATCCTTCTAGTTCGGAAACAAATAAGAAGCAGTGGAACGTTATCTGGAAACTCAAATTGCCAGAGAAGGTGAAGATATTCATGTGGAGAGCTGCTCAGAATATGCTCCCTACTGCAAGCAATTTGTGGAAAAAAAATAACACATTGCTTCTTGTGTCAGAGGTGTGGGAGAAAAGAGGAGAATATTCCTCACGCTTTATTCTATTGTAAGTGGGCAAAACAGGCTTGGAAGCTTTCTGGTCTTGTTAGGAACTACTGGGAGTGCAAATCATGGGATGTAATGGGGTTAATGCTTGAGGTAGCAGAGGAAACAAGGATGAATTGGAACGAGTGGTGGCTACTTGTTGGTCAATTTGGACAGTAAAGAATTCGTATGTCATGCAGGGAAAACCGATTAGTCATGAGGTAGCTAATGCCAGAGCTGAAGCTACAGTTGAATCTTTCAAGTTGCTGATCGGGGATTCAATGGAGCAGAGGAAGTTGGGCGAGAATCCTAGCAAGGCACTATAGAAAACTTCGCTTGTGGGGTGGCACAAACTCAATGTGGATGCCTCAACCCATAGACACTTTAATATTGCCGGCTTAGGAGCTGTGGTTAGAGACGCCAAAGGAAGAGTAATGATGGTGGGCATGAGGAATACCAAGCTCTATCGGGATATAACGATTCTCGAAGCGGAGGCCCTGTTATTTGGATTGCAAATTGCTGTGAATGAAGTATTTCTGCCGTTATTAGTGGAGACGGATTCATTACAGGTGACTAATTTAGTTTTGAGGAAATACGACAGTCTTCTAGAGATAGCTTGGACAATTGAAGAAATTTTTGGAGATAATGAGGAACTATCAAAATGTTGTCGTGTCTCATATCTGTAGAGGAGGCAATAATGTAGCTCACTCCTTAGTAAATGCTGCTGTTAATTTGTAGATATTGTAGTCTGGGTGGGAGATTATCCCACAGACATCTAATTATTGTTAAACAGTTCATTATCTATGAAATTATATTCTTTTAAAAAAAAAAAAATAAAAATAAATTCACAAAAAAACAGGTTCAAATCTATCTTAACCGTGGGATTTAAAGTAAGATGAAAAGTAAGCCATCAAGTCACCAATATTTAAATCAAACAAATTAAAGTTTATAAACAAACATCTGACAGCTAATCTGAAATCACAAGCAAATCTAAAATCACAAGCTTAAAATTCAGTGATTTGAATTTGATATCGTATAATGCCAATGGTACAAGAAAATAATAGTAATAATATAGTATATAATAAAAGTGCTACTATGATTTCCCAACACCCACCCACATATAATTTCTCTTTCTTTGCGGGCCAAAAAAATCATTTGAACAATCTTGATTACTTGAGTGGGGTTTTTACTTTTTATTTTTTATTTTTATTTTTTATTTTTTATTTTTTATTTTTTATTTTTTATTTTTTATTTTTTATTTTTTTTTTATTTTTTATTTTTTATTTTTTATTTTTTCCATTTTTGTTTGTGTTGTAATTTTATGTGTTTAGTTTATATCTTTAATCATTGCAAAGCAACTACCAATTGTTTTTTTTATAAAATTTCCTTTACAGTTTTCCATTTTTACCACTTATCTCCTAATATTTTAATAATATTACATTACTCCCTTTGCCTAAAAATTCTTTTATAATTTTACCCTTAAATACTACTTATATTAACATAATTTATAAATTATTAATTTATGATTTATAATCTTATTAATAAAAATAAAAAGAATACAAATATGACAATTTATTATTTCTTATGATATAACTATGATAATTTCTAATTCTATTATCAATTTATTGATAATTGTTGACAGCTGTTTTTCGTTCCGATGGCAATTTGGGAAATCTACCACTCGAACAAACCTCCTCTAAGTAGTGAATTTATTTAGTTAGTAGGAAACCCAAAATAAACTTGGCAAGCAAACAAGAAAATCACAGAGATTTACGTGGTTCGGCGGAGAGTGCTGAGAGTGACTACAACCTACGTTCACGGGAGAAAGAGGTTGTTTATATTACTTATTTTAGATCAAGACCGACCAGAATTACAAGTGTAGTGGTGGGATTACAAAGAAGTGTAAAACACCTTAGGTCTTAGGCTAGTCTGTTACAAATATCTCAAGTGGTCGGGTACCGACCAACTTTCTCTCTTTATCACTAGAAGCTCTTGTTTTTTTACAAGTAGTTAAATGCGAAAATTGCTAACCCTTGAATATGGGGCTTCAACCACTTTATATAGGTTTCCAAATCCATTATTCCACCAACCCATGACGTCAGCTCATGTCACCATTACATCATCACTCCATGCTCATTTTCCCCAACCACTCAACAAATAGTCGCTCTGGCATTTGACTCAACTACTTACTGTCAGCAGAAATCTATCATTCCAAAATTTTGGCCACTGCTACACTCCCAGTTGACGTGAGATACCACGATTTAACCACTCCAATAATGTTCCGTCTAGCAGAGTCTTTGCCTAAGGAGAGCTGTTGACTTACTATTGTCACATTAGCCTTCTAGAAGGTCAAACTTCCAATAAGGGCATACGCAATATGCAAGAATAAAATATCATGATCTCAACTCCATACCTCGGATCAGCATATCGAGGTGAATGGTGCTCGGTCATGCCAACCCCTCTTTGACCAGGTCGGGTCGATAAGCATGGACCGCCTCAGGCCATCTTCCATAAACCTTTAATTAATGCTAAAACTGACATTTCTTCAGGTCGGGTCGGGTTCCTACTTGCTTCATCAATAGCAAGTTCTTAACTGGGAAAACTCTTCTGTATAATGGGCTCGGGTCCCCATCTGACTTCAACCTCTCTAGGCCCTCATCATTATCTTCTGGCCAAGTGCAACCCATTTCTACCTTCCTAAGTACTCGAACTTCCTCATGGTGAAAAACCACCATCAATATTTGTCCCCTAGTTTTCGGTATCAACGATTTAGTGAGTTGATGTCAGGAAATTCAAAAAGGATGATGGTCCAGACCGAGTCACTGTTCTTGGGTTGTGGCTTCTTAAATCTTCCAAAAGCAATGCTTCTCTAGTCAGGTTGCTGCATAAACTGCCAAAGATACCCTTTTTATGTTGATTTCCTCTTTTTCTTCGCCAACTGTAAGGTCTTCCTATAAATTATCCCTAGGAATATGTGAAGGTATAATGGTCTTCCTTAAATTCCCGTCACATCCATCAATTCATCTTACGTTTCATCTCCTTGAGATGTTAGGTGTCGCACATCCATCTGTTGCGCGCCAAAAACCTAGACAACTGTGATCAACCGAGCTCGTGGCTTCAATCTAAGCCCTTCATTTGAATTCAACGACAGAGATCTCCATCACATATGTCATCAATCCTTACTCTTGCTTCAATCTGATGGTCAAAACTCGTCTGGGCAGTCTATTTAAAGATCGTTCTTCTTCATTTTTTCCCTTTACAACTTCATCTTCTCAAAGCAGTTGTTCCAGACCTTCAAGCAACCTTCTGCAGCTCCAGCTCTCAACTACAACAAGTACCTTTCATCACCAACCTTTAGTACAACAAGTAAGTTCGTCCCCGACCAATATTTTCTTTTCGTTTATGTTGATGTTTGTGGTAGTGGTGAGGAACTTGGTGAGGTATTTGTATGGTTTTTCTGGGGTTTCCTTCTGTGTGTATGCATTTCTGGTTTAGGTGTGGGAAGTTGGGTGCTTTTTGGGTTCATATTTTGAAGTAGAAACCATGTGTTTCTAGGGTTTTTTTTTACGTGTTTACCCAGTTGTATCTACAAATTTACTATTTTTCCAATCTTATGGCGATTAGAGCTCTTAAGGGTTAGTGGGGGTGTCCACAGGTCGAATTGGGTCAGGTTTTTTAAATTTTACGAAACTTGATCAGATCGGGTCATGCAGGTTAATAAACCTGAACCCGAAAATTGAGTATGCAAACCCGAGCGGGTCGGGTCATGGGGGTCAGGTTGGGTCGGCGAAAATAAAAAAAAATTATTTATTAATTATTTTTAGACATAAATATTAATTATTTTATATCCCGAAATTTATCATACATATAAAATTTCAAAATAAAATAGTAATAAACAATTGAAATAATAGTAACAACTTTATAAGATAATAAAAAATTTAGAAAACTAATAAAAAATTATTTTTTCGGGTCGGGTCGGTTTGTGTAGTCAAACTAGTGAACCGACCCATAAAATTTGGGTCGGGTCAGGTTAACCTGAAATTACATAATTTTTTTTAAAAACCTGCCCCGAGTCGGGTCTTGATTTGACCCGAACCTATGAACACCCCTAACGGTTAGTCACGTAGTATGGACAATGACATAGTGAACCCTAGGCTTGTACGTCAAGCTCTAACCTTATTATTACATTTAAAACTAAGTTACTCTGAACTAACCTTGTTCCTCGAGTCTCTCCTTGGCAGGAATGTCGGACTCCAAGTCTTCCTCACCAACTCCCTTCAACGTCCTACCTCCCCTCATGTAAACCTCACGCCAGACCGAGGTAGTAAATGTATATAGCTCGGGGTCGGAGGGTTCAGATGACTATGATGCAACAATAACCCCTTTGGATGAGGAAAATAAGTCTTATAGCCGAATGGTACCCAGACCCAAGCCAACCCACTCTGATCTTGATTTCGTAAACTTGGACATGGACCGAGCATCTTTGATAATCGAGGCCAAACTGGACCAACTAAAGGTGAGGTTCAGCCTTCCCGAGACCATTAGTCTGAGTGTCCCAGACTAAATGGACCAAGTCAGCCGACCTCGAGACAATCAGGTGGTACTCTGTACTTCTTTCTTTAACATGGGCCTGGCCCCAAGCCAATTGAACTTGAATGGATTGGGAGTATTGGTTGGGCTCTATATGATCTGGAACCGAGCTGGACTGGGTAGCCGTCCGTCCTCGAGCTAAAAAGATTATACCGGATGAATGCCAACCTAAAAGAGTACAATGGTTGGTACTACCTCTCCATATATACCAAGGTCCTGTAAATAATGTCAAACCTCCCAGCCACCAACAAGAATTATCTTTATGTGACAGATAATTACCAAATATATGGCTGGTGTAGTTGGACTAAATGGATTACCGCCTATATGGCTGGTTGTAAATGTTTAACATTATTAATTCCTGAGAAGCATAACAGAAAATAATTTATATATTATAATAAGTGAGATTCCTAGATAAGAAATATTAAATGTGGATCCTCTAACCCCTAGTATTTTATTTTTATTCTAAGGAAGTGATGAAACATAATATTCACGTGCTTAATAATTGATTTAATTATATATTAGGTAATTCTTTAGTTTGTTTATTGAGTCTTAAGCTTAATGCTTCTTGTTGTCTGATCACCAATAAGATTGATGTGGTAAACTTAAAATGAACTTGACAAAGGGATTTTAGGTTTCAACTTTAGATTCAATAGCTAACGATCTTCCTTGAGGATAGATAACCCTTTAATAGATTTCCTTACAGGATAGATATACACTTGTCGGGCGGGGGTAGCCATAATTGGAACTTAATCTTAATGAATCCAGGTAATTTGGTTAACATAGACATATGGTTTAATTGGATTATACTGGGTATGTGCAGCTGACCATCGACAGAGGCTTTTGTATAATTTCGTATTCCAGGTTAGCAAACTAATTTATTACAATATATAAGAGAATCAATTTATCTTTATAATAATATTTTGTGGAGTCACAACCCTAGATCTTTGAGTATTTTGTTATTTTCCTTAGTACTTTCTTTTGTGTCTTTTATTTATCAAATCCACATTCAACCAACCAAAAGCAATCATTCTCTTCTCCCTATAATTATATACATGTAAATAAATAGTATCAACAATTAATAACAATAGTAGGAATTAAGTCCTCGTGGGATCGATATTTTTATACTACTTGAACGATATGTGCGCTTGCGTTATACGTGTGTGTTTACGCCGGTCAAGTTTTTGGTGCCATTGTCGGGGACATATTTTTCTTGAGTTATTAATTTTGAAGCTATCTAATTTACTTGTATTTAATTTTCATTATTTTTATTTGTAATTTTTATTTATTTCTTTTATTTTTCAGATGGTTGAAAATGGAACACTATTGGGAGATTGAAAGATTACGAGCTTTACTAGAAGAAGATATACCCCAATTCAGGGAGCAACAGTCTGGTTTTCTGAGGCTTGTTGTACAACCCAATAATTATCACTGGATGTCAGAACCAAGCAATATTACATTTCCTCATCAGAACGCAATGGGGAGATGTGTGATATCTGATGGTAACCACCCTAGCAATCAATGCATATACATTTCAAAGTGGCAGAATTATCGGAATCAATCAAGGTACGAATAGCCAACATATTTCACAGAACCACATCTTCCATCTTATCCACCATCTACCTACGATTTTCATCAAGAACCAGAACCATCAGAGAAAGATCAGATGGTTGACATGCTCAAAGATTTATTTAAGAAACAAGATGAAAAATTAGATACAATGCTTGAAACATTCCAGAATCAACTCGAAAGTATTCAGAGACAATCAGCATCCATTCAGAGACTGACAGAACAAACGAGACAATTAACAAAAAATCAGAGATACATACCTCAATGAGCATTTTCAGATGACACTAATTAAGCCTTTGAGTACCAAGCATTTCACGAGGACACTTTAGCAGAGGAGGAGGCTGAGCAGTATCAGGAATCTGAGGTATCAGTTCAGGAACCCGAACAAGCAAAGTCTCGATTTGATTTTTATTATTCAGACTCTGACGAGGATGAAGAAGCAGAGTTGTTTGTGCCAACTAGAATTGAGGATGAAATTTAGTATCCTCAAAATGAAGATCTTGGAGAATTCTTTGCAATAATGTTTAAAGAAAAGCTACCTGAGCCAGTAATATCAGAGGATGAAGACTTAAAATCTGACATCTCTTTACATCCTCGGGTTGACACTTATGAAGCATGCATTTCACAGATGACAGATAAAGAATTGAATGCGGAAATTTTAAAATATATCTGTGAAGAAAAAATTGAGCAAGATGCAGGACAAGCAGAGGAGCAAATAACCGACCATATTGAAGATCTCGGACATTCAGGAGAAACATCACTGTTTTGGGGAGTACAAATCAAAGATATCGCCCAAAAGCTTGACATAATGGAACTCACATTCCAAGACAACCACCATATGAGACCTCCTGATTTTTTTCTTTCTTTTCGAGAACCACTGGAGCGACAAAGATTAAAAAGATGGCATAAGCACTGAATGGGACAAAATTCTTTTTGCCACTTTACCATTGGAATAGACCCTTCAAAAGCAATGCTCATGGGATTGTCTTTAATCGAACGTCCAAGACCACACTGAAACCTCCTTGACAGAAGACGAAAAATTTAGCGCTAGTAGGGAGGCAACCCATGCAATTTGTTTTCATGTCTATTTTTATATTTTGTGTATACATGTTGTAGAGTTTTTAATTTTGTGTGATATTTTTGTAGGGAAAAGCATAAAAATGAGCATTTTAAGACAGAAGGAATGGTGTTTGGCAGTCACAAAGAAGAGAGCTAATTCATTTGTGATGGCTGAGTAAAGAATGAATTCTTGAGACGCATCCTTATGAATTTATACTAAGCTAGTAGCGTATTACGTACACAATTTCGTTGCCTTAATTATTGCTTTGATTTGCTTTTCTGTTTTTATTTCCTTTATTTTCGCCGACAAGATCAAAACTTTTTGACTTTTCACGATTTATTTTAACGTTCATCTAATAATTTTCATTTGGCAGGTACTAGTGTTACTATTACTCACCCATTTTTCAGGTTCTATAAATTCAGCTCATCATTTCTCTCTTCGAAACATCCAGATATACATCCAAATAAGAGAGAGTAAATGGAAGCAACTTCACAACAGCGAGTCAAGCGAATTTGTGTTTTCTGTGGATCCAACTCTGGTAATAAACCAGAGTTCATTGAGGCTGCAAAGGAATTGGGGAGATTCATAGCAGAACGAAATATGGACCTAGTATATGGTGGTGGTAATCTTGGATTAATGGGAAGCATTTCAAAAACAGTTCAGGAGGGTGGCGGTCATGTTTTGAGAATCATTCCAAAAACTTTGGCGGACGAACATATAATCGGAAAAACAAATGAAGATGAACGCATTGTCTCGGGGATGTCCGAACAACTCCTTGAAATGGTTAATACTGTTGATGCGTTTATTTCCTTACCAGGTGGGCTCAGAACGTTTGAAGAGATATTCACAGTAGCATCATGGGCGCATTTAAACATTCATTGGAAGCCCATTGGATTACTCAACATTGAACATTTTTTCGATTTTCTGTTTATATTTCTTGCGGAAGCCAAAAGACATGAGTTCGTCACAAAATCAGTACAAGATATTTTCATGACTGCAACAAAGGCCGAGGAATTAATTGACCAAATCCTAGCCTTTGAACCAAAAATCGAGCCCATTCTTTCCAAGTTGAACTGGTCAGATATCAATCGTAGTAAGAAGCGTCGAATAAATCTGTATCTTAACCTTTAATTTCTAGGTGTAGAATTTCAGCTAACCAGGTACTATCTTATATACTCATCTTTTACTTTTTAAGACATTGGGGACAATGTCTCATTTAGGTTTGGGGGTGGGGAATAGTTGACTAGTATCTTGTTATTTTCTCTAGTTTTTATTAAGTCCAAATTTTTCGAAAAAAAAATTGAAAAATTTTACAAAAATTAAAAAAAAAATTGTGTTTTTATTTTTAACTTGATTAATCAGGTGAAATTGGTAAGAGATAACTGTGTAAGGAGTTTCCACTCTTGATACGTATCTCAAACCCATTTTCGAAACAAGTTAATTTTTATTTATTTCTTTTTGAATTATTTAATTTGTGAATTCTCCAAAAAACTGACTAAAATGGATCTTCATATGCTCAATTGACAGGTATTATCAACATGCATGGTAACATACGGACATGAGCTGTAATTGAAAAGTTTGTAATTTTCAGTGCTCTAGTTTAATTGGAGGAAGCATCTATAAATGGCAATGGAGTAAAAAAAAACACGTCTGAGATCCGAGTTATTAAGTCTGTTGGGGTGTTTTAACACTTAGTGCCCTAAAACCAACTGGTTTGGGAGTCACTGGCCCAAAGCTAGCTACATGGATCGAAGATGTTGCAAAAAATATATTTATATCCGAAGTCTGAGTAATTAAGTCCGCAGGGGTGTCTTAACACCTAAAGCCAACTGGTTTGGGAGTCACTGGCCCAAAGCTCGCTACATAGACGGAAGATATTGTATATAAATAAAAAAAAATCAAAAATCAAAGAAAAAAACAGAAAAATCAGAAAAATTATTCCATTGCTGCAAAAAGGTGTGAATTCTAATAAAACTTTAGGACAAAAATATTACTCTCTTATCAACTGCACTTGTGACTGTTGTGGGCAAAAATGAGTTGATTAATATTTTGTTGGATGTGTATATGGAGAATGGTAAATATAATCGGAGAATTTACTTATTCGGTAATTTAGAAAGAAACAAAACAACTATTAACTTGGAGTAGAAGTTTCACCTGATTAGTCACTAACTTCTTTATTCTCTTTTCTCTTGTCTTTTTGCTTTTGTGTGCATTAGTTTCACTACCTTTTTTTCTTTTGTAAAATGTTTGTGGGTATCATTGTTGTAAACCCTCACGAGACTACAACTCGTCCACTAGGGACACCTAGGGGTTTAAAGGCTTGTTGCATACGCTAAATGCAACCGTGATCCCTACGAAAATGGCTTAGTTAAATTTTATTTTAAAGATGTTTATGTTATTTTATTCTGTGTTTTGCTCGAGGACTAGCAAAATGTTAGGTTTGGGGGTGTGATGAGTGGTATTTATATAACTATTTCCCACTCATTTGACCTAATATTGTGTATAGTTTCTTGAGTTTTGTGAACGTTTTGATGTGTTTTATTGTTATTTTACAGATAAATAAAGTTTGGGAAGCAATTTGGGGCCAAAAATAGACAAAAATGAAGCAAAAGGGCATTTTGGTAATTCGGAGTGTCGCGACGTATAGAGTGTGCCACAACATGCTAAGCTGCGCCGGGGACACGTGTCAATATCTAAGAAATTTGACTTACTAATGTGCGTCATGCCACGTGTCATCATCACATAAGATCTGCTAACATGTGCCATGACACGTGTCACAATCTTATTGAGCCGACAATACGCATGCCACGTGTCAGCTTCCTATTCGACCGCATTACCGCATGCCACATGTTTGCCACGTGTCATCTACATGCCAGCCACGTGTCCGCCACGTCAGCTGCAATACCGAGTCGCCACGTGTCAGCATCTCAGTGGACCGAATCTTACGTGTGCCACATGTCACAATTTTATTGTGCCTACAGATTATGTGTGCCACGTCAGCAGTCAACAAGTCAAACTGCGTGCCACGTCAGCAATATAACATCTCACACGCGTTTGACCAAGTCAACACGGCCTCGTGTAGCGACGCAAGAAGGAATCCCGCGTCGCGACGCAAGCCTGATCAGATGCCTATAAATTGAAGCTTTCTGCACCTCATTTGGTGTGCTTTCCTTGGGATTTTTTCCCTGATTTCATAGGATAACATCTATTTTGTAAAATATTAATAATATTTAAATTATGTATTTTTATTTTTAAATTTTATTACAGCATTTTATTTATTTACTTTTATGTTTTGTAGTTAATTTTTCCGCTGGGGTAAAAGGTGAAACATTTAATATATTTATCTAGGTTAATCTCACTTAATTATAATAATTAAATATAATTTAACCGGATTAATTAATGGCAGACTTTATTACCACTTATATGGCTGGTCTAAATATAAATTATTTTACCGCCTATATAGCTGGTCTTTATGTGACAGATAAATACCGCCTATATGGCTGGTGTAGTTAGACTAAATGGATTACCGCCTATATGGCTGGTTGTAAATGTTTAACATTAATAATTCCTGAAAAAGCATAATAAATGAGATTCCTAGATAAGAAATATTAAATGTGGCCCCCAGAATTTTATTTTTATTCTAGGGAAGTGATGAAACACAATATTCATGTGCTTAATAATTGATTTAATTATATATTGGGTAATTCTTTAGTTTTTTTATTGAGTCTTAAGCTTAATGCTTCTTGTTGTCTGATCACCAATAAGATTGATGTGGTAAACTTAAAATGAACTTGACGAAGGGATTTTAGGTTTCAGCCTTAGATTCAATAGCTCACGATCTTCCTTAAGGATAGATAACACTTTAATAGATTTCCTTACAGGATAGACATATACCTGTCGGGCGGGGGTAGCCATAATTGGAACTTAATCTTAATGAATCCAGGTAATTTGGTTAACATAGACATATGGTTTAATTGGATTATACTGGGTATGTGCAGCTGACCATCGATAGAGGCTTTTGTATAATTTCGTATTTCAGGTTAGCAAACTGATTTATTACAAATATATAAGAGAATCAATTTATCTTTATAATAATATTGTGTGGAGTCACAACCCTAGATCTTTGAGTCTTTTGTTATTTTCCTTAGTTCTTTCTTTTGTGTCTTTTATTTATCAAATCCACATTCAACCAACCAAAAATAATCATTCTCTTCTCCCTATAATTAGATACCTGTAAATAAATAGTATCAAAAATTAATAACAACAGTAGGAATTAAGTCCTCGTGGGATCGATATTTTTATACTACTTAAACGATACGTGCGATTGCGTTATACGTTTGTGTTTACGCCGGTCAAACACCAAATCAAGTCACCACATATGAACAACCCAAGAATAATTTTAGGTGTCACAAGAGTGGTCATAACACTCTAGAATAGCAACTCATCATCAAATGATCAATTTGGATACAAATTACACTAATTTCACCCAAATCTACTTCACACATGCAAATAAGCTTCCAATTCAACCACCACAACCAAAAACCCCAAATTCTTAAGGAAAAGGAAACCCTAGAATCATACTATATCACCAAGAGAACAAGAAACATACTTTCAAGCTTAGAGATATATAGGATTACCTTTATTTCCTAAATTTTTTTCTTGATTTCCTTCCTTTTCCCCTTTGTTTCATCAAACACCATTTGAGAGCATCTTTGGGTAAGGGTTTCGGCCATGATAGAATGATGAAGAAGAAAAGAAAAAATTCCCTTTTTAAATCTAAGATGACCGACTAAGTGGGGTTAAATTGGTCATTTTGGCCTTTTTTATAATTTAATCAAATTAAATAATAATTAGACTTTATGTAATCCAATCAAATTAGTACACATAAAGTATAATTAAATCATGCCATATGTTCCAATAATAATTGGACAAAAATCATAACATTTATGAAAAAGTTTAATTAATTAATTATTTAAACATTTACCAATAAAATATCCAAATAATTAATTAATGTAATTATTATTATATATGTATTTTTATTTACAATAAATAACAAATACATATATTTATGGCATGTGTCAAATCTCATTTGACGATTAATTAATGTGTATCTAATCGTATTATGTATCAAATACAAATACAAAATAATTACGATTGGCCAAAATCCCCGAATGCATGTGTTATCGTTTAACCGATTAAACGATTCGAATTAACTCACTTAATCCGATGAAGTATTATGAATAATCTGTATTATTCATATCGAGTTGCTCAAGTGCTCAACGAGTACACTTCATATTATGGGACTCTAAGTTTAGGTTTATCCGTCACGAAATCCAATTTCGTGTCCATAATCCACCCACACATGGATTATGACGACCACAGATAATCTCGCTAAACTATGCAAGCCGATGTCATTGCATACGTATAATCCCTTTGTCCCAGGCTATCCATATTATACCTGGGATATAGATGAAAACGTCAAATTTGTTCGGTATAATACAGTCAACTTTCAATTTACGATCTCTAAATAAAACTCGGAACTGATTTCCGAAGTTATACCACAGCCATGGATTTACTAGATCGTAACCACGTGAGGAAGCATATGCCCTGTACACATGACTGACGGATCCTATCTTGATACGCATTGGATATCATGAGCATAAGTCCACACCCAAAGAAATGGCGGAGGTTTGATCATGAATAGATCATTGACGGGACTGCCATCAAAGTGTCGAGGATAACTCATAGATCCCACTGTGGTATCTCAAGTCGAATGACCACTATGCTTGCTCAACTCGAGAAGATTCCTATTGACGTTGGTGTACCATCTATTAGGAAATCTTCAGTGAGTCGTTCAGTGTTTATCAAATAAACACCTACATGTCTATACGAGTCTCCTGAGACTCATGGTTCACTGGGATAAACCATCGGACCAAGTCACGATATACGACATGTACTGGTCTTAGTGGATTTTACTAACCGACCCGTGTTAGTAAATCTTGACCAAGAACTTTATTTAAGGATATACATATTATAGTGCGCTTCCTAATGTCAATTACAAACTACGTTGTAACTGCGCACCACATTGTAAATCCTAGGGTCTTTGTCTAATATTCACGTATCACTGAACCAGATTCAGTTTCGATCTAATTAGAATTTATGGAAAATGGAATTGCTCGTATTTATGAATCGGACACAAATACGATCCGGATTGGCACTCCGAGCACCAACCCTAACAGTTACAAGTGTAGTGGTGGGCTTATAAAGGAGTATAAAAAAAAACATCGGCCCTTAGGCTAGCCCATTATAAAAATCTCAAGTGGCCAGGTACCGATCAATTTTCTCTCTCTATCACTAGCTTGTAAACTCTTATTTTTTTACAACTAGTGAATTGCGAAAATTACTAACCCTTGAATCTGTGGCTTCAACACCTTTATATAGGCTTCAAAATCCATTACTCACCAACCCATGACGTCATCTCATGTCACCATGTCATCATCGCCACATGATTCTTTTCCCTAACCACTCACCAAACAGTCGCTCTAGCATCTGACTCAACTACCTCCTGTCAGCAGAAACCCATCATTCCAAACTTTTGGCCACTCTTACAGGCTCTGTTGACGTGACACATCACGGTTCAACCACTCCAATATTGTTCTGTCTAGCAGAGTCTTTGCCTAATGAGAGCCGTTGACTTACTCTTGTCACATCAGCCTTCTAGAAGCTCAAACTTCCATGTACGACTTACGTCATATGCAAGTACAAAATATCGTGATCTTAGATCTGTTCATCGGGTCGGCATGTCAAGGCGAATGGTGCTCGGTCAAGCCAATCCTTCTTCGATCAGGTCAGTTCGGTAAGCATAAAACACCTCAGATCGTCTTCCACAACATTCAATTGCTGCCAAAGCTGATACTTCTTCTTCAGATCGGGTCGGGTTACCTACTTGCTTCATCAATAGTAGGTTCTTCCTCGGGAAAACTCCTCCACATAATGGGCTCGGGTTCCTCGTTTGACTTCCCTCATCATTCTCATTTGGTCAAGTGCAACCTCTTTCTACCCTTTCTCAATATTTAAAATTTATCGGGGTGAAAAATCAACATCAACAATAATAAATGCTACTATCATATTATCGTAATAAGATATCAATTATCATATATTAATATTTAATAATAAAATTGTAAAAATAAAAATAAAAATATCTTACTGTTTTTTAGGTGATAGGAGTAATGAGCTATTAGGGAAAAAATAAACATTATAAGAGTAAGTGATAGATATTAAAACCATTAGGGGAAAAGTGGCAATCTCCCTTTATAAAATATGACTTTTACCGGGGAATTTATCAAATTTGGGCAAGTGACAAGCTTTTCGTTTTAATCAAATTTGGATTTACTATGTTTTTCTTCCAAAAAATGTGAAAAATATTGATTTTAGATAAAATTATCCTTTTTCTATCTCTCAAACTTAGGAAAAAGATAAATATAAGAATTGAGATGAATTTTTACTACACCTTGTGAGAACCCTTGCAACAACTTGAGACATCTTACGATATACTTGAGACGCATTACGACAAATTTAAGATATTTTACAAGACCCGTTAAAAAATTTCAGATTTATGACACCTTGATTTTCTATGTCAGTCGCTACTGCCATGGAAATCCATGATAATAGCTTTTGCTAGCTATAAATAAAAAAAAAATTAAAAATTAAAAAATTAAAAAATTGCAAGTACCGAAGAAGAAGATGAGGAGGAGGAGGATGGTAGTTTTGTCTAAAGTGAGTGTATTTACTCTTATTTTTAAAATTATAATAATAATGTTGATGGTGTTTTTCGGGCACTATGTTATTTAAACAACACGACAGGGGTAAAAGGGGTAACTCCATTGATCGAGACCGTTAAAGCCGACCCGACAACTTGACGGTAAGAGGCCGAGCACTTTATACTAAATGGCCGAGCACTTGAGATCGGATGACCGAGCATTATCAGATCGACAGCAGCATTCTCAGTTCAAATGGCTATCATGACCGACCTCATGAAGACCGAGCACATGACGAGGCGTGCTCAGGAAGATAAAGCATCCTATTCTTGCGGAAAAGGGATAAGTTGTCCTACTTTAAGGGGGTAAAGTAATAACTTAATATCCTAATAGGATAAAGGAAGTAAATGTAGTTTTGATTAGGAATCCTTATAGGAAAAGGGAATATTTTGACAAGGAATCCTGATAGGAAAAGGGACCATCTCCAAATTGGAATTCTTGTACAAATAGGAATCTGATTTCTTCACCATTATAAATAGGAGGGTAGAGTAGAGTAGAGTGAGTGTTGAAGAACAATTTGAAGGCATCATCTGAAAATCATCACAAGAGTGAGGGAAAAAGAATCATCAAGCTCTGATTTGTAAAAACAAAGAAGAGTCCCGAGAAGTGTGTTTAGTAATAAAGAAGTACCATCCTGTTCTTGTCCGTGGACGTAGGTCGGATCAAAAAATCCACCGAACCACGTTAAATATCCTTGCCCATTGGTGTGTTTTTCTGTCTTTTGCTAAATTTGCTTTGGTCCCCCATAACCAAACAAATTCACCGTTGAGGAGGAGGATTACCTCGGAGGTGATATTCCCATATTACCCTGAGACCAAAATCCGCCGTCAACAGTTGGCGCCGTCTGTGGGGAACTTCACAAAAAGCAGTTCACGTGATAAGACAAATGGCGGAGGACGGAAATCACCAACCAGGAGGTCCGGCAATGGACTGGATGAAAAAAATGGAAGATAGCATGAGGTCTATGATGGATCGACTAGAAAGAATGGAAGGAGCAAACAACGAGAAAACTGAAACCGAGACCGGACAGAGAGGAGGAAGAGAGGGAAAGAGGGAAAAGAGTAGTAGATGTAAGCGAAAACGAGGGACCCAGAAAGAGAGGCCCCTATGGGATAAGATCTGAAGTGGTAGGAAGAGAGCCACGATCAGAAGACACATGGAAGAAGAAGAGGAGGAACAATCACCCGACCCCTCCTCCGACAGATTTTACAGCTCCGAGAGGGAAGATAGAAAGTACAACGAAGACGTACAGGAGACCCCCGGGCTTAAAGAACGCCACGCCCGGAACGACAGGCGAACAGAAGGACACAGAAGGCGACACGGGGGCACAACCCGTGAAATAAAGTCTTGGTTAAGAAAAGAGATGACCAGATGGGAGAAGGCCTCAAGACCGGCGCGGGAGACACCCGAGGCGAGGAAGAGGGGTCTCCCCTTACGGAAGAGATAAGGTCAGCACAGTTCCCGAAGCGATTTAACATGCCGACCATGGCACCATACAAAGGCCACTCCGACCCAAAATCCCACATCGAAAACTTTGTCCTCCTGATGGAAGTACATGGAGTAACGGGCGACGCCATATGCAAAGTATTTCCCTTAACTTTAGGTGGGCCCGCCATCCTATGGTATAGAAGTCTGGCCCCGGGGAGCATTCAGAGCTTCTCCCAACTTAAGAAGTCGTTTATCCGGCACTTCAAATGAGCCTGCACCCCTAAAAAACAATAGGAGAACTAAGGCTCATGAAACAAGGAGACGACGAAACACTGAAAAGCTTCATTGAAAGGTATCACAACACTGTACTCGAGGTCGGAGGGTACGAATCCCAAGATGCCCTGGAAAGTCTGAAAGGGGCCCTAAGAGTCGGGAAACTATGGACCCACCTGAGGATCCATGAGACACCAGACTACGCTACCGCACTGGAGATAGCCAGGAAGTACGTCCTACTAGAAAGCGAGGAAAAAGTATCCCGGAGGGGGACAACCGCCAGAGAAAGGGTGACAGGAGGAGAAGACCACCGGCGACCGGAAAGAGAATTCCGGAAGTTCAATCCAAGACCCAAAGAGTTCAAGCCAATGGCACAAAAGGATCAAGGAAAAGGGCCCAAACTCAAGTAAACCATGTGGTCCGAGAGGAAGCGTATATTCCCCTAAGCAAGCCGCCAGGAGAAATCATCATGGAGATACGGGAGAAAGGCCTCTTAATAGAGCCCGACCTCAGGAGGTTTCCCCCAGACAGAAAAAACAAAAGATCCTACTGCCTGCACCACAATCTAAAAGGGCACACAACCGATGAATGCAAGGACCTGCGGGAACAAATGGAGGACCTGGCCCGGAACGGGTACCTGAACAATTACATCGACCACGAGATCATGGCCGCCAGACAAAGGGCAAGGAATCGAGAGGTGAACGTCATCGCAGGAGGGGCAACGCTGGCCGGGGACTCTAACCGGTCGAGAAAGAATTACAGCCGAGCACGGGGGACAGAGGTGCTGAAAACAGAAAAAATCCCAAACCTACGAGGAAATCGGTCGACACCCATTATGTTCACCGATGAAGACGCCCAGGGGGTAAGTTTCCCCCATGACGACGCACTAATAATCAAAGCAACAATCGGCGGCACAGAAGTGGACAGAATCTTGGTGGACCCCGGGAGCGCAGTAGATATAATTTCCAAAGAAACTTTGGAGATCCTGGGGGTAGAATACACAGCTCTAACCGAGGACAGCGCCCCCTGTACGGTTTCGGGGGTTCAACGGTCGTCCCGCTGGGAAGAATTCAACTAGCAATGACGATCGGAGCCGCCCCCAAAACCCGAACAATCATGATAAACTTCACTGTAGTAGACTGCATGAGCAGTTATCAAGTCATTGTCGGCCGCCCCTTCATGATGAAAACCAAGGCCGCAATGTCCTGTTATTACTTGAAATTGAAGTTCCCCACACGGGAAGGGATCGGGATCATATGCGGAAGCCAGAAGATAGCCCGCAGCTGTTTTGCCACTTTCTCGCGAGAGAGACCCTCTGCGTGGAAAGAGGCACCAAGAAGAGACAGAGAGACGAGGACGACAAGAACACGAGGAAAGACCCTGCTCCTCGCCCGATAAAGCTGCACGGCTCGGAGCAGCCGAAGAATTAGAAGAAGTAAAGCTATTCGGGCCAAAGAAAAGCATAAGAATAGGGGGAAGTCTAGACGAGGCCCTAAGAAAAGACTTGTTGGAATGTCTACAAGAGTACCCCGACGTTTTTGCATGGGGACACGATGACATGCCCGGAATCGACCCAAAATTCGTAAGCCATCGCTTAGCAGTGAACCCATTACACAAACCAGTAAAACAGAAGAGGAGAATATTCAACCAGGAGCGGTGCGGAGCAATAGCAACCGAGGTGGAAAAATTGCTGAAAGCCGGTTTCATCCGGGAAGTAAAATACCCAGAATGGGTGTCCAACGTAGTATTGGTGAAAAAATCTAACGGAAAGTGGAGAATGTGCGTAGATTTCACCGACCTCAACAAAGCATGTCCAAAAGACAGCTTTCCCCTCCCAATATAGACCAACTGGTAGACACAACAGCCTGCCAAGGGCTGCTAAGCTTCATGGACGCTTTCTCGGGATACAATCAAGTCAAGATGCACCCTGCGGACGAGGAGAAGACCACCTTTATCACTGACCAAGGGCTGTACTGTTATAAAGTAATGCCTTTCGGATTGAAGAATGCAGGGGCGACTTTCCAGAGACTGGTGAACAAAATCTTCAAACCGCTCATCGGCACAACCATGCTGGTATATGTCGACGACATGATAACAATGTCCGGAGAACCAAGAGACCATGTGGCCGACCTGAAGAAAACTTTCGAACTCCTGAGGAAACACAGTTTAAAGCTCAATCCAGAGAAGTGTGCATTCGGGGTAGCCTCAGGAAAATTTCTGGGCTACATGGTGAGTTCACGAGGCATTGAAGCGAAACCGCAAAAGATACAAGCCGTGCTAAACCTGAAATCGCCCCGGACAGTTAAGGAAGTACAAAGCCTTACAGGAAGAATCGCCGCACTCAACCGGTTCATCTCGCGAGCAACCGACAAGTGCCATCCTTTCTTCAAAGTCATCAAAAAAGCTCAAAAAGGGGTCGACTGGACACCTGAGTGCGAAGAAGCCTTCCAGCACCTAAAACAATACCTGGCACAGCCCCCTCTCCTAGCCAAACCCCTCCCAGGGGAGACACTGTATCTATACCTGGCCGTCTCAAAACACGCAGTAAGCTCGGCACTGGTACAAGAGACCGACCATGTCCAGAAACCGGTTTACTACGTCAGTAAAGCCCTGCTGGACGCAGAAACTCGATACCCCATGCACGAACTCATTGCCCTATCCCTGATCACTGCGACACGGAAGTTACGACCCTACTTTCAAGCCCATCCTATCAAGGTATACACGGATTATCCCCTGAGACAAATCTTGCAGAAACCAGAGGCCTCAGGGAGACTGATGAAGTGGTCAGTAGAAATAAGCGAGCACGACATCTCCTACCTCCCAAGAACAGCAATAAAAGGGCAGGCCTTAGCGGACTTCATAGCAGAACTCACGGAACCACAGGTCTTGGCCGTGGAAGAAGACAGGTGGGAAATGTCTGTAGACGGATCCGCAAGTTCGCACGGCTACGGAGCAGGGGTAGCACTAAAAAGTGAAAAGGGAGAAGAAATACTGCTCGCCCTCAAATTCGCCTTCAAAACTACAAACAATGAAGCAGAGTACGAGGCAATACTGGCCGGACTAAGGCTATGTACGGTAGTAGGGGTCCACAACGTAGTGATCAGGAGTGATTCTCAGCTAGCAATACAACAGCTGAAAGGGGACTTTCAAGCCAGAGAACCAGCCATGGTAGCTTACCTGGCCGAAGTGAAGAAATGGGTGGAGAAAGTGGGAAACGTACTCTTCGAACAGGTCGGACGAGAAGACAACTGCGAAGCAGATTCCCTAGCCCGACTCGCCTCTTCAATGAGGACAGAAAACCCCAGGGTAATCCCTCTTATATACCTCCGAGAAAGAAGCATAGGGGAGACAGAGGTAGATGTACTAGAAGAAGAAGGCAAAGATTCATGGATGCAGCCGATCAGGAGATATCTGGAAACAGGAGAAACCCCTAAAGATAAAAAGGAGGCCAGGAAGCTGAAGTTCAAGAGCACCAAGTTTTCCCTGATTGAAGGAGTACTCTACCGGAGAGGATACACCGTACCCCTCCTAAGATGCTTAGCACCAGAAGAAGCAGACTACGTGCTCAGGGAGATTCACGCAGGCATCTGCGGAAGCCACGCCGGGGGAAGATCAATCGCCTTCAAAGCCTTGAGGCAAGGGTTTTACTGGCCAACCATGCACCAGGATGGCGTGAGGATAGCACGGAAATGCGAAGGTTGCCAGAAAAATGCCAACCTCTACCATCAGCCGGCAGAGCAGCTGACCACCATATCCAGCCCCTGGCCCTTCGCACAGTGGGGGCTAGACATCATAGGGCCAATGCCGAAAGGGCGAGGCCAGGCAAAATATGCAATCGTGGCCATAGACTACTTTACCAAATGGGTAGAGGCAGAGCCCTTGTCCACCATCTCGGAAAAGAAGGCCACAGAGTTCCTGAAAAGAAATATAATCTGTCGGTTCGGAATCCCCCAAGCAATCATCACCGACAACGGAAAGCAATTCGACAGCAGGGGATTCAGGAAACTTTGTGAAGACCTCCAGATAACTTTGAAATTCGCCTCGCCAGCCCATCCCAAGTCAAACGGGCAGGTTGAAGCCACCAATAAAACCATCAAGTCAAACCTGAAAGCTCGACTCGGATCAAGCAAAAGCCTATGGGTCGAGGAGCTACCGGAAGTACTGTGGGCACACCGGACGACCTTCAAGGATTCAACAGGAGAGACACCCTTCTCCCTATCATACGGATGTGAGGCCGTCATCCCAGCAGAGATCGGAATATCAACCCACAGGGTCCGCCACTTTGAGAACGAGCGGAACGAAGAACTTATCAAAAACCACCTCGACCTGATCGAAAGAAAAGAAAGCAGACAGCAGAGCAGTAAGAGCAGCAATCTACCAACAGAGAATGGCCCGCTTCTACAATAGGAGAGTTCGGACCCGCTCCTTTCTAACAGGCGATCTAGTGCTAAGAAAAGTGACTCTGAACACCCGACGACCAGAAGAAGGGTCGTTAGGTGCCAAGTGGGAAGGACCCTACAAAATCACCGAGGTAGTAAGACCAGGGGCCTACATCCTAGAACATCTGGACGGCACGAGGTTGAAGAAACCATGGAACGCCGAAATGTTAAGAAAGTACTTCCCGTAAAAATCAACTTTCCTTTCTTCTATTTTCTTTTTTGCAGAAACCGGGCAAAACAACGAATCGGAACAACTGTTGTAAAGAGGGCAGCACGCCCCCAAGCATGAATAAAAATTCATTTTCTGGCAAAATCCTTTGAAAGCGAAAACAACCACCACCGGGACTATCCAAAAAACTTCGGCTCGGGGCTGGATTTCGTTCCGCCGAGGCCACTGAGATAAACAGACTCGGGGTCGGGCGATGTCCCACCGAGTCTGTCTTTGGACTGGGGACGTAACATTCCCCCAGGACCAAGTGATTTTTACAGCTCGGGGTCGGGCGATGTCCCACCGAGTCTGCCTTTGGACTGGGGACGTAACATTCCCCCAGGACCAAGTGATTCTACAGCTCGGGGTCGGGCGATGTCCCACCGAGTCTGCCCTTTGGACTGGGGACGTAACATTCCCCCAGGACCAAGTGATTCTTACAGCTCGGGGTCGGGCGATGTCCCACCGAGTCTGCCCTTTGGACTGGGGACGTAACATTCCCCCAGGACCAAGTGATTCTTACAGCTCGGGGTCGGGCGATGTCCCACCGAGTCTCCCTTTGGACTGGGGACGTAACATTCCCCCAGGACCAAGTGATTCTTACAGCTCGGGGTCGGGCGATGTCCCACCGAGTCTGCCTTTGGACTGGGGACGTAACATTCCCCCAGGACCAAGTGATTCTTACAGCTCGGGGTCGGGCGATGTCCCACCGAGTCTGCCTTTGGACTGGGGACGTAACATTCCCCCAGGACCAAGTGATTCTTACAGCTCGGGGTCGGGCGATGTCCCACCGAGTCTGTCTTTGGACTGGGGACGTAACATTCCCCCAGGACCAAGTGATTCTTACAGCTCGGGGTCGGGCGATGTCCCACCGAGTCTGCCTTTGGACTGGGGACGTAACATTCCCCCAGGACCAAGTGATTCTTACAGCTCGGGGTCGGGCGATGTCCCACCGAGTCTGCCCTTTGGACTGGGGACGTAACATTCCCCCAGGACCAAGTGATTCTTACAGCTCGGGGTCGGGCGATGTCCCACCGAGTCTGCCTTTGGACTGGGGACGTAACATTCCCCCAGGACCAAGTGATTTTTACAGCTCGGGGTCGGGGGGGCGATGTCCCACCGAGTCTGCCTTTGGACTGGGGACGTAACATTCCCCCAGGACCAAGTGATTCTTACAGCTCGGGGTCGGGCGATGTCCCACCGAGTCTGCCCTTTGGACTGGGGACGTAACATTCCCCCAGGACCAAGTGATTTTACAGCTCGGGGTCGGGCGATGTCCCACCGAGTCTGCCTTTGGACTGGGGACGTAACATTCCCCCAGGACCAAGTGATTTTTACAACTCGGGGTCGGGCGATGTCCCACCGAGTCTGCCTTGGACTGGGGACGTAACATTCCCCAAGGACCAAGTGATTCTTACAGCTCGGGGTCAGGCGATGTCCCACCGAGTCTGCCCTTTGGACTGGGGACGTAACATTCCCCCACCACCAAGTGATTTTTACAGCTCGGGGTCGGGCGATGTCCCACCGAGTCTGCCTTTGGACTGGGGACGTAACATTCCCCCAGGACCAAGTGATTTTACAGCTCGGGGTCGGGCGATGTCCCACCGAGTCTGCCTTTGGACTGGGGACGTAACATTCCCCCAGGACAAGTGATTCTTACAGCTCGGGGTCGGGCGATGTCCCACCGAGTCTGCCTTTGGACTGGGGACGTAACATTCCCCCAGGACCAAGTGATTTTTACAGCTCGGGGTCGGGCGATGTCCCACCGAGTCTGCCTTTGGACTGGGGACGTAACATTCCCCCAGATCCAAGTACCTCTTTCAGCTCGGGGTCGGGTGGGTTACGTCCCACCGAGTCAGCCCTTCGGACTGGGGACGTAACATTCCCCAGAGCCAAAGTACCCTCTTACAGCTCGGGGTCGGGGTACGTCCCACCGAGTCAGCCCTTCGGACTGGGGACGTAACATTCCCTCAGGTCCAAGTGCCTTTCACAGCTCGGGGTCGGGGGGGTACGTCCCACCGAGTCAGCCCTTCGGACTGGGGACGTAACATTCCCTCAGATCCAAGTGTCGTTCTCAGCTCGGGGTCGGGGTTTCGTCCCACCGAGTCATCCTTCGGACTGGGGACGTAACATTCCCCCAGGTCAAGTGCCTTTCTCAGCTCGGGGTCGGGGTACGTCCCACCGAGTCAGTCTTCGGACTGGGGACGTAACATTCCCCCAGGTCCAAGTGCCTTTCTCAGCTCGGGGTCGGGGTACGTCCCACCGAGTCAGCCCTTCGGACTGGGGACGTAACATTCCCTCAGTCCAAGTGCCTTTCACAGCTCGGGGTCGGGGTACGTCCCACCGAGTCAGCCCTTCGGACTGGGGACGTAACATTCCCTCAGGTCCAAGTGCCTTTCACAGCTCGGGGTCGGGGTACGTCCCACCGAGTCAGCCCTTCGGACTGGGGACGTAACATTCCCTCAGGTCCAAGTGTCGTTCTCAGCTCGGGGTCGGGTTGCGTCCACCGAGTCAGTCCTTCGGACTGGGGACGTAACGTTCCCCCAGGCCCGAGCATCTCTCACAGCTCGAGACAGGATCACATGCCACCGAGCACATCATCGTTAGCTCAGAGGCAAAATTTTCTCCTCACAATCGAGATTGGATTAGTCAGGGGTCAGGACCCCCAAATCTCTGGTACAGATATTACAGAGGAGGAGTCATTTTAGTTTGGACAACAAGAGGAACTTCATCTCCTGATGGAACGACCCAAGTAAGCAATTTGCTTTGAGGTGGAGAATCATTCTGAATAGAGTCAGCATCTCCAATAAACCGAGGATATGAAGATAGAAACAGAAGACTTAGTTGATGGCAAAGATAATTTCTCGGTGATTTCTGGAGCGACCACCAGCAAGGCGATCAGCACACCATCTTTTTTTATAGTTCCCGGCATCAACTCACAAACTCGTTGTTACCGAGAACTAGGGGACAGATGTTGATGTGTGTTTTTCGGGCACTATGTTATTTAAACAACACACAGGGGTAAAAGGGGTAACTCCATTGATCGAGACCGTTAAAGCCGACCCGACAACTTGACGGTAAGAGGCCGAGCACTTTATACTAAATGGCCGAGCACTTGAGATCGGATGACCGAGCATTATCAGATTGACAGCAGCATTCTCAGTTCAAATGGCTATCATGACCGACCTCATGAAGACCGAGCACATGACGAGGCGTGCTCAGGAAGATAAAGCATCATATTCTTGCGGAAAAGGGATAAGTTGTCTACTTTAAGGGGTAAAGTAATAACTTAATATCCTAATAGGATAAAGGAAGTAAATGTAGTTTTGATTAGGAATCCTTATGGGAAAGGGAATAGTTTGACTAGGAATCCTGATAGGAAAAGAGACCATCTCCAAATTGGGAATTCTTGTACAAATAGGAATCTGATTTCTCAACATTATAAATAGGAGGGTAGAGTGAGTGTTGAAGAACAAGTTGAAGGCATCATCTGAAAATCATCACAAGAGTGAGGGAAAAGAACATCAAGCTCTGATTTGTAAAAACAAAGAAGAGTCCCGAGAAGTGTGTTTAGTAATAAAGAAGTACCATCCTGTTCTTGTCCGTGGACGTAGGTCGGATCAAAAAATCCACCGAACCACGTTAAATATCCTTGCCCATTGGTGTGTTTTTTCTGTCTTTTGCTAAATTTGCCTTTGGTCCCCCATAAACCAAACAAATCACCGTTGAAAGAGGATTACCTCGGAGGTGATATTCTCATATTATCCTGAGACCAAATTCGCCGTCAACAAATAAAATTGATTGTGTAAAAAAAAAAAAAAAAAAAAAAAAAACCTTTAAGATCGCATAAAAACGATCATTTCCCTTTTTACTATAGATTGATACATCCTTAAGGCATCATGACCTCAGTTAATAATTAACTTATTCTTTGCTTTATGATTTGCTATGATTAGTGACTTCTAAGTGTTGCAATCATAGCACTTCAAGAAGACATTTAAAAACTTGTTCAGAATAATGATAATACTGAAGATACAAAATCTTTTTATTTACACAAGTTAAGTAATAACTTCTTTTCATCTATTTTATATTCCGGAATCTTAAATCTTAATTGAGATTCCGGATTTTATGCTCTCACTAGCAGAGGAACTATACTGTTGTTCATTTTAATATGGCCAAATTTGGAAATGAAAGTTGTCAAGAAAAACTCACGTGCTAAAATGCGCCACAATCTTATAACAGTATTTGTAAGAAGAGAGAATCGTCTCTGACTGTCGAAGCTTGCTTACTTGTACATGGATAAGAAGTTGGTAGCTCTCAACTCAACTCCACAGCAGCCACAATTTTATTTTATTTTTTTTTTTAAATAGTAATCCTTAAAAAAAATATCTTAGAATAGTAAGACTGCATAAATTGAGAAGCCAGTTATCGTTTCAGAGGTGTGTCTTTTTCTCTTTCTCTCTCTGAATATCAGTTTATTCTGCTTCGTATGTCTTGTTATTCCAATTCTTCTTTTACTTCTTAATTGCTTATTATGTTTCTGCTTTTTTAAAATTCTTTAAGTTTGCGTATTATATTTGCAGAGGACAAGCCAAAGAACCAGAATGCTCTGATCTCCTCCTCTGTTTCTGGTCCAGGTCAAAATTCAATTTTTCTATTACATATTATTACTCACCCAGTTCCTGAGTTTTGAGGCTCATAGATGAGTTATATTTGAGTAAAACTTAGACAAATTTTTGTATAAAAAATAAAAATAAATGGTAAGTCACAACTGAATTTAGACTTGAGTACTAATTTTGGTCCCAGTACTAACTAATCAAAATTTGTAAATTTCAATTTTTTTTTTTTTTTTTTTGTCCATCTTTTCAGGTTTTAAAATCTCTTGAAATGGAGGAGGAGGATTCATGCTCACCAGTTTGTGTTTTGGAGGACCATTTTCGGAGCGAAGACTCCGAAACATGTTCTTCAAAAGAACCAGACTCTGAAACTAAACAAGATTCCAAACCCAATTCCCGCTATCTTTTATTTTATGATTTATTCAGAAAGAAATCTAAAATGCATCCTCTGAAGCTGTCAACAAAAGAACCATTGACATGCCTAGGGATCTTTTTGTAAATTCATACGATTCACAGTCCACTCAGAAGATTTTCTCCCACTATGAGCTCCAAGCCGCTACCAATAATTTCAGCTTGGGTATGAACTTGTTACACTTACATGATTTATGATTTTAAGTGTTTTTAATTTTTTTATTTTATTTTAATTATGGAGATAGGCAAGTCTAAATATATTTTTAATCACTTAAATCTCCTAATATTCGAACGGAGTGTTGCGTTTTGAAAGCCCTTTAAATTAATTTTTATTCTCTTACCTTCCAAAGATTCAAACTCATATGACATACTAAATAAGCTATTTAAAAAACACTTGGTCACATCCCTCGGAAGGCAAGTGTTTGTAATTTGATTATGTGACTAATACTATAAATTTGGATCCAGTACTCAGCCAAACTTTGTTAAAATATTCATGAACTTCTACTATGTGTGTTTTAATAGTTTAAGATCCAGTTACATTTAAATTGTTATTCAAAAATTATCAATCATATTTATTTTTAGAAAAAAAAAATCAAAACAAAGTTTAACTCGGTACTGAATCTAATCATAATGTTACATGGTTTTTTGTAGAAAATTTGATTGGAAAGGGAGGCTATGCTGAAGTATACAAGGGGCGTTTAAGAAATGGGCAGCTTGTAGCAATCAAACGGCTAACAAGAGGCACAGCTGATGAGATTATCACTGACCTTTTATCGGAGCTTGGGATAATGGCCCATGTCAATCATCCTAATACAGCTAAGTTAATCGGATATGGGATTGAAGGTGGCAATGCACATTGTTCTTCAATTGTCTCCAAATGGGAGCTTAGCTTCTCTGCTTCATGGTCAGTTCCTCTTTAACAAATTCTGTGTGCTTAAGTTGTTATTGTTAATTTGAGTGGAGCGTAGTGTACGACACAATTCGCATCTGTCCCGTTTCGTTTGATGGTCAATTGAGATATTTTGTGAGATTTAAATTATCAATTTGTTTCACTTCGTGATCCATTGAGATATTTTGTGAAATATATGAATTTCTACCACTTGCTTATGATAATTTCGATTAAATACAGCAGGTATGAAGGAGAAATTGAAATGGAGTATCAGGTATAAGATTGCATTAGGGGTAGCTGAAGGCTTACTTTATCTTCATAAGGGCTGTCAAAGGAGAATCATTCATAGAGATATTAAAGCTGCCAATATTTTGCTCACTGAGGACTTTGAGCCTCAGGTATTTTTAAATCTTCTAACACCATATGCTTTAAATTTTAACGTCTGTTACAAATTAAATAACTGGTGGTGGTGGTTCAGATTTGTGATTTTGGACTTGCGAAATGGTTACCGGAGCAATGGACTCATCACACACAGTCAAAAGTTGAAGGCACGTTTGGGTTAGCAAAGCTAAAACTTTGACCTAATTTTATCAAATTTAAACCCAATGTTGTATTGAGTTTTTTTATAATCTTCAGCCACACGTTTTTAATAACAATATATTATTAAGATTCAGTCATATAATTTAAATCTAATAACTACTAATTATAATTTAAATAAAACTCAACTGAGAACCAAATATAAGTCGAATTTTAACATTTTCATTTTCCCCCCTCACAATTGCAGATATCTTGCTCCCGAGTTCTTAATGCATGGGATAGTAGATGAGAAGACCGATGTGTTTGCCTTGGGTGTATTGCTACTAGAATTAGTCACAGGACGCCGAGCTCTTGGTAAACTAGAATCCATATCACATTACTCTCAGCAAAGCCTTGTATTGTGGGTATGTATTGTTTTTCATTTTATTTTCCCGGAAACATAAATTTTATTGAGTATAATGAAATAATGATTTTAGATATAGTACAATAACACCAAAAAATACTTTTTTGAATAAGTATTTCATTATTTTTTAACACGCATGCAATGCACGTTAAGATCAGTTATACTTCAAATATTATCCAATAAATTTATGTTCTTAATGTTAATTAGGCGAAGCCATTGATGATGAGGAATGAAATAAGAGAGTTGGTTGATCCCTCTCTAGGTGATGACTACGATTCCAGGCAGATGAATCTTGTAGTATTGGTTGCTTCTTTATGCATACAACAGTCCTCAATTCGACGGCCTCAAATGAGTCAGGTAACAACTAAGAATGTGGTGGTAACTGGCAACTCCATTGATGATTTGATTGACATTGGAACCATGGTTTCTTTTTCTTTTTTCTTAAAAAAATTTCAGGTTGTACAAATCCTCAGAGGCAATCTTTGCTGCTTCAAGTACAGGTAAAAATAATCAACCAAAATGAATAGGATACGGTTCAGAATTATCAAAAAGGAACAAATCAGCCTAACTTGTGTACATTGTAAGAAAGTTTCAAAGGTGAATGAGAGAAAATTATTAGTTGAGGAGAAAGAGTTAGTAATTCTGCAGTCTCATGTATGTATGAATCAAGAAAGAGTTTAATTTACTAAATTCTTGGTTTACCGTCAAAGTAATGAAATTAAGGATCCCATCAATACTTTGAATTTATAACTTATGTTTGATAAGCAGAAGTGAAGACATTTGACAATTGACTAATAAGAAGTCAATCAAATATACTATTAACAGTACTAGTCAAATTTATTTATACTTCCGTCTAGATACCGTTATAGATCTCATAGCTTTGTAACTTACGATTTGTAATTGATGAACAAGTTCAAGAAATCATAAGGAGAATTATAAAAGTCCTCATTTGTGATTGGAGGGTAAGACTAAATTAGGTATAACTAAGTTCTCATGTTTATTTAATTTTTGTTTTGTATTCTACTTTACATTCACATAATTATGTTTAACATGAAATCCATCATGGGCTAAGGGAATACATAGGTTTGGGATAATCGGGGGTTTTACCTATTCTGCTTAAGCCCGAATCAGATAGATTGGAGGCGATTTCCAACGTTTTCAAAAAAAAAATACATGAAACTAACTCTTTAATTTTTTTTTAACAAAACCGTGTCGTAGTTAATATCAAATTTTACGTGGGCCTCATATAATTCTAGCCATTTAATTGGATTGGGCTACTCTGCCATATTGATTCGAGGACCAAGATGAAGCCTTTCGAAAAGGGAGAAAAACATTAACAGACGTATTGATTTACAAGCAACGAGGATTGAATCAAGCTGTCACAAGTAATATGCTTGATATTCATACTCTTGGGTATTTCCTACTTGTGACCTGAATATTTTGTCTTCGTGACTCTGGGTATTTATTATAGGAAAATGTTAACGAGTGCTCTAAGGCACTCATTAAAGGTCAATTTTAGGAAAGTTTTCATGAGAAAAGAGAAAAATAATAATTAATGCTTTGATAATTTTCTGCATTTTCCATAAAGTGATGTAAAGATTTTCCAAAAATTGATCATTAATGAGTGCCCTTAGGGCACTCGTTAGCATGACATTTTATTATATACTAGCATGTCACCCACGTGATGCGTAGATGGTTTTGAGTATATAAAAATCACTATTATAAATGGAGTGGTGATAATATCTCACAATTCCCAAAATACTTCATCATCACTATCATCCCATTATTACTCAATTTCAAATTCAAAACACTCATTATTTTTATACAAGCATATCTCTCAATAGGATATGAATCTTCGAGACGATTAACAAAATAGAACTCTTACGGACTTTCAAAGGAATAAAATATTTCAATAATATTTTTACATAAGCTATCTTGAGAATGGAAAAAACAATTAGATGTATATAAACTAAAAACAAAAGGTAATTTAATAAAATAAACATAAGACTGGAGCAAATATAGTAAGTGAAGAACCAATAACCATACGCATGTTTGAATTGTCACAAAAATTATTGGAAAGTCAAACAATAAATTGAACCAACATGTCAATTAATAACATTGTACTAGTCAACATAATCGTTGATTTGCTTTTGAAGTATTGCTCCATTTCTTGGTATTTTAGTCTAACCAAATATGTAAACAAAACTCTTTCAAAAATATTGTAAACAAAACATATCATTAGACAAAATGATGAAAAATAAAGTACAAAGCATTTAAATCTTCAAACACAAAATCAAAAAAGACTCAAATCACATGAAACTCACATTCAATATCAGCAAATATAGAATCCTCACATAATCAACAATAAAAAAAGGAAAAAAAAAAAAAAAAGAGTCACCACATTATGATTTCGGTGATAGTTTAGTGGGGACACAAAATTTCAAATTAATACAAAAGAAGCCAAATCATAAATATCAATCCTTAAATTTCTGTTTTATCTTCACAAATGAATCCCTATTTGTCTATCGCTTGAAATTATATTTATTTTTTTATTTTAAAAATACCAAATTATATAAAAGAAGTAGAAGCACTTACTTGTTTTATTGGAAAGCATTTAATTTTAAAAATAGGAAATTGTAAATAGTTCCAATTCATGTATATCAAACAAATCTCATAAACATGTACATGAATTAAAAAAAAATACATCCAATCCAAACAAATCGGTGTACACATCATATAACACTAATTTACATATATCAAACAAATTTCATAAGTATCAACACATAAGATTTTGAAGTAATGTAAAACAAATATATTTCATACGCATACATAATATATTTCATGATCAATGTAGCAGAAGATATATTTAAAGTGTTGAATGAGGTACACTATAGATGCCGTAAACCGTGTAGATATTACAAATCAAATTGGGTGAGAAATATATAATGGACAACTGAATCTTTTTCATATAAATAATCTCAGTATATTCCCCCAGTAAAATTATTTGTACTGTTTTCGCATATTAAATGATAACAATGCATGATAAATGCTTGCATAAATCTAATATATGCTTTAATTTATTTCACAATACAAAGAATATAATAAGACTACTTAATTTATAATAATTTAAAGCTACGAATTGTCCATAATATATTTCATGGTTTTTTTTTTTTAAAGAATATTTCATAGTTACATTAACATAAATCATGTATTTGAGGGAATAACTAAAATCATTAAATAAATTTTACTCAATCAATTAGAGCCCAAATATATATATATATATATATATATATATATATATATATATATATATAGTTAATGAAAAATAAATCAACAAATCAATAGTCATTCCCCTAATTTAATTTTTTAACAACTCAACAATGAAATTAGCATTAATGGAAACTCTTGAAATAAAGAGGGAGGTTGATTTATATGAGGATTAATGAAAAGAGAGATATTCTTCGGCTTTTATATATAAAATAGATGGATTTCGTCAAATATTAATTTACTATCTGTTTGGTCATAAATTTGAACCCTAAAAATATTTTTGTGAAAAAATATGAGTCTTGTAACGGGAGCCATATAGATTTGATACAATCTTTTTTCCCCTTGTTTTCTCAATATTTTTGTGAAAAAATATAACTCTGAGTGAAGTGTTTATAATATTTGATGCATTGTATGATTTGATCATAACAACTATGAATTTTATTTCATATTTTAAGCATTTTTATTACTGGTTTTGTTTTAGACTTAAGACATTCATATGCTCTTTTTGCTTTTTGATTTGAAACCTGTCAGCCATTTTTGTACTTTTCTGGTGTTTTTTCATTACTACAATTTCGTTTAACTCTTTTTATGTCACCATCCCCAATGACTCATATTTTGTTTTACATTTTGCTTTGCTCGTTCAACCTTGCTTGTATTTTTCACAAGTTTGATCACCGTCCAAATTTGATCTCTTGCATATACATTTCAATTTTATTTTTAAACACTCATATTTCATGTCTTTAAGATGGGCGTTTATTTTCGCCAACCCGACTGGACACCTAGGAGCATTGAAACTAACTAAACCTATGGCACAAAAAAAATTTATATCATACTAATATTATTGAATGAATATAATCACTCTACCCACATTTATGAGCGTTTAAAAGGAATATGTGAGAATGATTGTTACTGTGGATGAATTTGATCAAATTCCAAACGAAATTCATCACATGCCCTTCGCTACCAAATTATTTTTTCCTTAATTTTTAATTTCAAAACTAAATATTTTTCAAATTATAAAGTTTTCATAAAAAAAATTACTTATTATTGATTTATAAATCATAAGTTTTCAAACAAATATAATTATCGATATGTTTCGATAAAAAAATCGGGTCAGGATGTAATTAAACTTAATGAAATGTAATTCATATGACTAAACTCGTATGAACTTAATAATGGACATTTTGATCCATTTTTTAATTGAAACATATGACAATAATACTACTCATTGGAAATCATAAGATTTTAAATTAATAATTGTTTGCACAATTTTTCGTCAATGAGCGTGTTAGTCCAAACCTCCTGAGACAAAGTCCCAACAAGGGGTGTTTGGTTCAGTGAATAAGCCTCCAAGGAGCACAAACACACGAATTACAATCTACGAATTACAAAGCTAAGAAATTAAAATAAAATGCTCATTACGAGTCTTCATTTCTTCTTTTTTTTTTTTTTTTTCCTTTTTCCAACTCTTGGGCCTTTTATAATGGAAAGCCTTGTCAACTGCTTGAGCGGGTCTGTTTCCTTCTCCACGTTTCATGCTTCAGTGTAACCACTGGATCGTGCGTTCAACTGCTGAGTTGTGTGCGATAACTACCAAACCGTGGGGAGTTACTGCCCAACCGCCAAGTTGTGCAACATGTCTGTTCGCATGATAATCGTCCTAACTGCTTCTTCCTTTGCCGTCCTTCGCTTGCCCTTCTCTTAATCGTCCTGATAAACTCACTCGTCCTAGGGTGATTTTCTTCACTAACAATTGTCCCCCGAATTCGCCTTGATTGATTTGGGAGATGAAATCGAGGCAGAATTTCTTAATTTGGGTGAAGTTATGGTGGTACCGATCGGCGGGATACTGGCTTCGGCCTGCTGGTCTTCGCCTTTTCCCTAATCAGCATTTGCGGCCGTCGTTTACATTTCTTATGTGAACCTGTTAGTGTTCCTAGAACATGCCAAGATCGTCTAAGAGTGATTTGTGTGTGAAATAATGAAAGAGAGTTGCGGAAAATACTCACATTGATCGGATGAGTTCAAAACTTTTTATGCATTTCGGTAGAAGCTCCAAGCCTTCTTGAGTGTTTCCAACACTTGGGTGAGTTTCTCTATCACCTTGATTCACTCATTTAAGTGCTAGCTAGGAACAAAATGAAAGAAAAAATATCTCCTCTAAGGAGATGAAGTTTCGGCCATGGTGGGAGAATGAGAGAAGATGAAGTTTTCTTTGTATTTTGTTTCTAAAAACATAATACCCAAGTCAAAGTCACTTAAGTTTTGTATATCCCTTTTCCAAAAAAAGAAATACAAAGTGTGTTGGACAAGTTTCCAACAAGACCCATCAATCATGTCTATCACCAAAAAAGGTGACTTATGATGTAAGTTGGTGGGACCCACTTTAAATTCAAAATTCAAGTGGGCTTACTCAACACACTTCGGGCTCGGTTTCGTTTAATTCAATTAAACGAATTTTCCATCACAACGTAATTAAATCTAATTTAATTAAATAATAATGTATAGCAAAATTATTACAAAAGTCGTTCGCGAATTAATTCCAAATTAATTCGTTCGCTTGAATTAAAATCCAATTTTAATTCCGCGTTGAAATCTAATTTCCATTAATATATCTAATATATTATTTTAGCCCAATTAAATAAATTAAATAGTAAAATCTAATTTCACTATTAAATTTACTTTACCGATTAATTCTAAATTAACCGCGTTCTCTCTTCTCGACGAATTTAATCCCAGATAAATTCTCGTCGCAATTAATCCCAGATTAATTCTTTCTTTTTTATTTAATCCCAGATTAATTCATTGCCGTAATTAATTCCAGATTAATTTTCTTTTTCATAATTAATCCCAGATTAATTTTCTGTTCGAGTCAAATCTCAACGATGAATCTTCGGGAAGCGGCCCAAGAGATCCCTGGATATATTGGCAGTAAATACGGTCATCGGACTATCTGAATACGTGTGTACCCGGTACCACGTTCTTACCGATTTACAAGACATGGTTGGCTTCTAGCAAAGCACCGTGCCTACCCAATTATCCAAAAATATTCTGTAAATGAATATGTAATCTTTGTCAGGCGTAGTATACGTAGTATTGCGTATTACGATCCAGTATCGAAATGTCACATGCTAGGCCTGAGGCTGAATTTGTGTCTGCCCCGTACGAAGCATATATCGGATCTCTGGTAACTAGTCTCTATAATCGGATAATCATGACCTTGTCATATTATCCCGATAGCTGCAGCATACAAGAGTACCAGTTCCGTATCCTGCATGATCATCATATCTATATGACTGAAGTGATACTTCCATCTTGACATCACATCCAATACACTACGATTCTCAGTATACCCAGAAGAGGCGTACACAGAACCTGTTAAAGCCTCGGACGACCAAAACCAAAGTATACTGATTGTCGCAAGTATTATCGATGCAAGTCTCAGGTTAAGACCAAATACACACCTACCTTGATTCGGATTCTCATAGACACATAGTCATAATACCAATGAGATTCCGAGGGTTCTATCCAAAGCGAAGCTGCTTCTGTACCATCGGTAAATAGTACCTCTTATTACACTTGCATGAGTATCCAATACCCAAATATACGAGAACTATGTCGTTACGCTTCCATAACGCGCACAAGTGTCATACTAGTCTATTCCGCATTATCGATGTCCAATCTCGATAATACTACGACTATGGATATTTAATGATTAAACCTTAGTGGATTAATATTGTCTCATATCTTATTAATCTGGTACTAATCATATGGACTTTTATCATTTATGTATCTCGGTAATCCAATTACAAATGATAAAAGAGCAATTTCCTTTGTCACATAGTTTATTTGTACAACAACACCATATTCTGTACAAATAGTGATGCTATGGGTCATAATTGTCCAACAATCTCTCACTTGGCCTATAGTTAATCACTCAAGTGTTCTACACCTGAACTATGTACGGGTCGCTCAAAATTCTGGTGAGAAACTGCTTTCTTCAGCGGATTTGCAAGGTTATCATCTGATGCGATTTATTTGATCATCACATTGCCACGATGTATGATCCGACGAATCAGATGAAATAGTTGAAGTATATATTTTGATCGTTGATGAGACTATGATTCATTAGCCTGTGCTGTAGCCTAGCTCAGCTGCTAACAGAACTACTCCTAATCCAATTAGGATTATATAGATCCAGAATGCTTCTTTTGCTGCCTCAGCTACAGAAATATTCCAATTTTGTTATTTATTCGGCAACAGTATCTTGCTTGGAAGATTTCCAGCTCACTGTTCTGTTATTCAAACCATATATGTACCCTTATTGCGACTTATAGTCGTTTTCATCGGTTTGGAAACTTGCAGCGGTGAACCTAGTCACTTGAAGTTCTCCTCCTCCATAGCTTAAGAAAGCATCATTAGTTCGTCCAAGATACCCAATGATGTTCTTTACATCAATCCAGTGACCATCACCTGGATTGGCCTTATAGCGTCTACTTATGCTCAAAGCATATGAAACATCAAGTCACATACATTTCAAAAAACATACGAACTCTGGGAGGGTTGTCAGCAGCTTTCTAGATCTATCCCGGTAGATCTTTATTCCTAGAATAAAGCCTGCTTCTCCCAAGTATTCCATGAAGAATTTTAATGAAAGCCAAGCTTTCACCAATTATATTATGGGAATGTTATTGCTAAGAAGCAATATATCATCAATGTATAGAAAAATCATTGTCAGTGCGCTCCCACTAACCTTCTTATATACCCAAAAATTATCTTCGTTTTGAATTAAATCATATACCATTATGATTACATTAAAACGCTGGTTCCAAGAACACAATGCTTGCTTCAATCCATAAATGGATCGATTAACTTGTAAACCTTGTTTGTATGTTTTGGTACCACAAAACCGTCAGGATGTTGCATACAAACATCCTCCAAAAGGTTTCCATTTAAGGAAAGTGGTTTTGACGTCCATATGCCATATTTCATAAATGAAACATGCAGCATTAGCAAGCATTATCCGAATGGATTTAATCATGGCAGCAGATAAAAGGTTTCGTCGTAGTCGACACTATGTCGTTGACGATACCCTTTCTGTACAAGCCTAGCTATGTACATTTATATGTTTTCATTCATGTATGTCTTCTTTGAAGACTTATTTAGTACCAATAGGCATAATGTCTTCTGGTACATCAACCAGTGTCCAAACTTGGTTGTATACATGGAATCCATTTCGAAATTCATGGCACTTTGCCATAAAAGGAGTCTATACCTTGTATCATTTCCTCATACGTAGTTGGTTCGTCTTCCTCAATAAGATTGATATCTACATGAGGTGAGATCAGAAACCCCTACCTCTCATGTTGTTTTATGACTCTCACCAACCTACGCGGTTCTTATGTATTCGAAGATTATTGGTACAGTTTCATCCCTGATGAACTGTTTGTGTTCCGTAAAAGAGTCGGTGCCAGGAACAGTATTGCTCTAAGTTTCATCGAGTTTTACTTTCCTCCCACTAACCACTGCATAGAGGAATTCCTCTTATGAAAACCACATGGAGAGCAACAATTGAATTGTTCTCTTGTGAGTTGTATAAGTACTATACTTTGGTTTCCCTAGGACAACCTACAAATAGGCACTTATCCGATTTGGATTCTAGTTTGGTATCATCCAAACATATGCCCAGCATTCCCAAATCTTCAGGAATGAGAAATCTGATTTCTTTCCTGTTCATATCTAATATGAAGTCTGTCTAACAGATTTTCATAGAACCTTATTCAAAATAAGTATTGCACTGTTTAATGCGTGTCCCTAGAAGGAATTTGGTAGCTCAAAGCGACTCATCATTAACCTTATCATGTTCAACAAAGTTCGATTTCTCTGTTTGGACACACCGTCCAATCGAGGTGTTCCATGAGGAGTCCACTATGAAAGAATACCATAATCTTTCAAGTAATTGAGAAACTTATTGCTTAAGTATTTTCACTACGGTCCAACCATGATGTTTTAATACTTTTGCCGATCTATTTTTCTACTCCGTGTCGAACTGTTTGAATTACTCAAAAGTTTCTGACTTGTGTTTCATAAGATACACATAACTGTAACGCGATGCCACATCTGTAAAGGTTACGAAGTATACATATCCACCTCTAGCCTAGCTAGACATGGGCCCACATATGTCACCATGAACGAGGGCTAACAGATCAGTGGCGTTTGCACATACGTCACCATGAACGAGGGCTAACAGATCAGTGGCGTTTTCACATACGTCACCATGAACGAGGGCTAACAGATCAGTGGCATTTGCACTTTTACCAAGTAAAAGGTGTTTAAGGCATTTTGCCTAATAAACTAGATTCGTAGCCATCATTTGAATTAGAATCAAATCCGTCCTAGTATCCACTCTTCGAAAGTGTGGATATACGAGTCTTGTTACTGCGTCCCAGACAGCAATGCCACTTTTAAGTCTCAACAGATTTATAAAGTTTGAGCTTTTGTTTGTCATATTATATGTTTGAGATTCATTTATATTCTAAATATAAATTATGTTATTCACATCTAATGTGCTTATCTCAATATCATCTTTTTAAACAAAACACTTAGTGTTCTAGAATATAAAAGTATACCCGCAACGGGTTAAACTAGATACAGAGATAATGTTCCTAATCAAACTAGATACATTATAACAGTCTCCTAATTTAAGTACATGCCCAAAGGGCAGTTTCAAAACTTAGGTTTCTACGGCAAAAACAGCGACTCTCTTCCCGTTTTCGACTCATAGGTCGATCTCAACTGAAGCCAGTCTCCTGCTAATCAGCAGATCCCGCACATCAGTACATATGTTTATATACCACATCCAGTATCTAAAATCCAATTTTAAAACCAGCAGTGGACATGTTTATAACAAATATACCTGAAGTCATAGCCTTGACCGTCTTCATTTCCTTCATGTATGCCTTTTCCATACGATAGTCACGCTTCCAGTGACTCTGTTTGCCACAGTTTAGGCAGACATCTTGGGATATGTCATTTGTCTTCCCAGAAGACTGTGACGATTTTGCCTTTGCCCCTTTTCACATCCATAGAAGTCTTCGGCCAAGCCTAGACCTTCTGGGATGTAGGAGTAAGATGCGCATAGCGCTTCTTTCCCTTTTGTAAGCTCTGACTCTGTCTCATTGAGCATAGCCATTAAATCTCCAAGAGTTTTCTATTGCAATTAGTACTTCTAAGATCTAAGAATTGATCTATGAAGATCATTCAATTTCAATATCATACTACAAGGATCTAATCCTTAGTTCTGATGAAGAAATGAAGGAGTCATTGCGGCAAGCATAACGGATTGAGCACTAAAGTTATCATCACCATGAGTCTTCCAAAGCTCATGCTCCACTATTTGCTCAACTCCGGGCTCAGGCCCGAGATGTCAATCTATCAAATAAAGTAATTTCTCGGCTCCCAGGACTATCCTGAGGTTCTATTCTCAATTTGAAAATTAAAGCCGTAAAAGACATTTTTCACCTAGGATTATGTCCATTGACGCTAATCTTTCAAGTCATCTTGATTACTATAGTCCAACTATCCAATCAACGATTTCGGGTACAATCTAATATAATGATTACTATAGTCTAACTATATAATCAACTATTATTGATTGGTTACATTCAAATGTATTGATTACTATAATCCAATTATATAACCAACTATAAATGAAGTAGTTTGAATACAGTCTAACTATTCAATTAAAACAACAATTTAATATTAGTCCAACTAATATATTTATAAATAATTAATGACGAAAAATGAAATGAGCGCGTATTAGAAAGAATTTAAACGAAATTGCAAATTTAATACTTGCTTCCCACTAATTTTCGGCGAGCCTTTAACCCTCTGTGGAGTACTCAGGAAACCTAGTTTCCTAGTGGGCTAGGATCCCGTTAAATAACACACAACCTTGACTTTGGCCAACAAGTTGTATGAAACTTAACTAGGTAGATCTCTAAGATCAATTGGATCACATCCAATTCCTAGATCCAGTAGGTGGACATCCAAGTCCGAAACATATATCCAACACATGCCAATATATCCAATATATTGCCTAACCTTTTTCCTCTGAATCAACTAAGCATTGGCTTTGGCTCAACAAGCTTAATGAAATCAGTTAAGCGTGACCTATTGACAGTGGGAAAGCTTCGTAATCGAGGCCGATGAACAAAATGTGACATTGACTTTGGCCAACAAATCACAACTTGCCCAAGGCATACGATATGGAACAAAGCCTTCATGATTCAAACACATCCGCGATAGACAAAGGTCTTGAATTTGGCCATCAAACCAATGCCAATCTTGGATCTTGAGAGAGAATCACTCAATGGAAGGAAAAACGCTTAATATAAAATGAGGTTTTTTGTCGCGATTTGGCAACCAATTTATTATCTTTAATTAGGTCTCATCATACACCCTTAAGCATGCATTCTAAAAGCATAATAAGGCGCGATAAAATTTAATAATGATATGCGGATGGATATACAACAAACTTGTTCCTAGAACAAATCTCTCACTTTCTTCTCTTCCGCTAGCATTATTCATACTTCTACCCAATTACATAATACTTCTAAAGAAACCTCATTTACATTGAGGGGAATTGGTGAGAAGAGAATTACAAAGAGTCAAGAGATAAAGGTTGGACACGCAGGTCCAATTTAATAAATTCTAAATTTATTACAACAATTTCCAAAATTTCCCTCACTCATCTAATATCCATCAGATATACATTATTCATACATACATCCAAGTATTCACACAAAGCATGTTATCAATCAATCTAATCCAATTAATTAATCTTTGATTAGTGACCATCTAATGTTCAAACAACGATTTGATTTGCGCAAGTCCAACTCGTTTAAGAATAAATACTCAAAGTAAGTATTCTTGAATTATATCGAACTACAATTTTAAATCCAATTTAAATTGTATCCAATAGTAATTAATATTTAATTCCAAATTAAATAATTACACTTTCAATAGTGCCTTTTAGACTTGGATTCCAAATCCAATCTTATGGGTCTCAAAGGCTCAATTAGTATCCAATACTATTCAATTAAAGTCCAATGGGCTTTCAATTAATTCTTAAGGCATGAGCTTTGGTAATTATGGGTCAAACCCAAGATGCCAAGGCCCAATTAGGAATCACCCTATGCCAAAAATCAATTTAGGTCCATTAGGCCAAATTAAAATTTTAAAGGCCCAATTATCATATTTGGTCTTCATGGACATGGTTTTAGGCCCAATTGGATCCAACCAATTATCCTAAACCAAACTTGGCCCAACCAAGCGCATTAAGCCCAAATACAATAAATTAAATTAACTTATTATTCCAAATTACAAATTAATTCAATTCAAGTGTAATTACCATAATTAATTAATTAATCTAATGCTTCTAAAACACTAATTAATTCAATTAATCATGCTCTACATTTCCAATTCATGTCCAACACAAATTGAAGCAAAATCAATCTTATAACATGCTTCAAGGCTCACGGCAAAGGCATATAAAAATCATTCAATTTGATTTCACTCTAATTAAATCAACATCTAAGATTTCTATCATGCCAACAACACAACCAATTGTCTAATTTTCAAAAAATTACCATGAGCAACCTAGGGGTACATTCGGCCAAGCATGAAGAATTATGGATTTTTGATCTAATCAATTTATCACAAATCCAATGATATACAAATCAAATTCAACATCATATAAACTCAACCCAACCATCAATTTAGGCATTTCATGCTCCAAACACAAAAATCCCAAATTTAAAGTCATGATACCATTGTTAGTGTTCCTAGAACATGCCAAGATTATCTAAGAGTGATTTGTGTGTGAAATAATCAAAGAGAGTTGCGGAAAATACTCACATTGATCGGATGAGTTCAAAACTTTTTATGCATTTCAGTAGAAGCTCCAAGCCTTCTTGAGTGTTTCCAACACTTATGTGAGTTTCCCTATCACCTTGATTCACTCCTTTAAGTGCTAGCTAGGAACAAAATGAAATAAAATATTTCTCCTCCAAGAAGATGAAGTTTCGGCCATGGTGGGAGAAGGAGAGAATATGAAGTTTTCTTTGTATTTTGTTTCTAAAAACATAATACCCAAGTCAAAGTCACTTAAGTTTTGTATATCCTTTTCCAAAAAAAGAAATACAAAGTGTGTTGGACAAGTTTCCAACAAAACCCATCAATCATGTATATCACCAAAAAAGGTGACTTATGATGTAAGTTGGTGGGACCCACTTTAAATTCAAAATTCAAGTGGGCTTACTCAACACACTTCGGGCTCGGTTTCGTTTAATTCAATTAAACGAATTTTCCATCACAACGTAATTAAATCTAATTTAATTAAATAATAATGTATAGCAAAATTATTACGGAAGTCGCTCGTGAATTAATTCCAAATTAATTCGTTCGCTTGAATTAAAATCCAATTTTAATTCCGCGTTGAAATCTAATTTCAATTAATATATCTAATATATTATTTTAGCTCAATTAAATAAATTAAATAGTAAAATCTAATTTCACTATTAAATTTATTTTACCGATTAATTCTAAATTAATCGCGTTCTCTCTTCTCGACGAATTTAATCCCAGATAAATTCTCGTCGTAATTAATCCCAGATTAATTCTCGTCGTAATTAATCCCAGATTAATTCTTTCTCTTTTAATTAATCCCAGATTAATTCATTGCCGTAATTAATCCCAGATTAATTTTCTCTTTCATAATTAATCCCAGATTAATTTTCTGTTCGAGTCAAATCTCAACGGTGAATCTTCGGGAAGTGCCCAAGAGATCCCTGGATATGTTGGCAGTAAATACGGTCATCAAACTATCTGAATACGTGCGTACCCGGTACCACATTCTTACCGATTTACAAGACATGGTTGGCTTCTAGCAAAACACCGTGCCTACCCAATTCTCCAGAAATATTCTGTAAAGGAATATGTAATCTTTGTCAGGCGTAGTAGACATAGTATTGCATATTACGATCCAGTATCGAAATGTCACATGCTAGGCCTGAGGCTGGATTTGTGTCTGCCCCGTACGAAGCATATATCGGATCTCTGGTAACTAGTCTCTATAATCGGATAATCATGACCTTGTCATATTATCCCGATAGCTGCAGCATACAAGAGTACCAGTTCTGTATCCTGCATGATCATCATATCCATATGACTGAAGTGATACTTCCATCTTGACATCACATCTAATACACTGCGATTCTCAGTATACCATGAAGAGACGTACACAGAACCTGTTAAAGCCTCGGACGACCAAAACCAAAGTATACTGATTGTCGCAAGTATTAGCGATGCAAGTCTCAAGTTAAGACCAAATACACCTACCCTGATTCGGATTCCCATAGACACATAGTCATACTACCAATGGGATTCCGAGGGGTCTATCCAGAGCGAAGCTGTTTCCGTACCATCGGTAAACAGAATCTCATATTACACTTGCATAAGTATCCAATACCCAAATATATGAGAACTATGATGTTAGGCTTCCATAACATGCACAAGTGTAATACTAGCCTATTACGCATTATCGATGTCCAGTATCGATA
>SKCR01006653.1:0-51735 GCA_019454045.1 Zanthoxylum bungeanum | reverse complement strand
CTGTTCCGGGCACCAACCCCCTCGCGAACACGAACAGTTCATCAGGGATGAGACTGTTCCACAATCTTAGAATACACAAGAACCGCGTAGGCCAGAGAGAGTCAAAAAATAACCTGAGAGGTATCGGTTTCCGATCTCAACCTCATGTAGACTTAATCTTATTGAGGAAGATGAACCAGCTTACGTATGAGGAAGCGATACAAGGTATCGACTCCGCTTTATGGCAGAAAGCCTGAAGTCCGAAATGGATTCCATATACCAACCAATTTTGGACACTGGTTGATCCAACAGAAGACATTAACCTATTGGTTGTAAATGGGTATTCAAAGGAAGACGGACATGGAAGGCAAAATACAAACGTACAAAGTTAGGCTTGTAGCAAAAGGGTATCGTCAATGACATGGTGTTGATTACGATGAAACTTTTTCAATTGTTTCCATGATGAAATCCATTCAGAAAAATGCTTGCTATTGCTGCATATTTTTTTGATTAGGAAATATGACCGATGGACGTCAAAACCATTTTCCTTAACGGAAACCTTTTGGAGGATGTTTATATATGCAACAACTAATAGTTTTGTCGTGCCAAAACATGCAACAAGGTTGGCAAGTTAAATCGATCATTTATGGATTGAAGCAATCATCGCGTTCTTGGAACCAGCATTTTGATGAGATCATAAAGGATATGGTTTCATTCAAAACGAGATGATATTGTGTATATAAGAAGTTTAGTCGGAATGGCTGACATTCATTGTCCTATATGTTGATGATGTATTGCTTCTTGGCAATGACATTCCCATGCTACAATCGGTGAAAGCTTGGCTTTCATTAAAATTCTCCATAAAGACCTGGGAGAAGCAGCCTTTATTCTTGGAATAACGATCTACCGGGATAATTCGAGAAAGCTACGTGGACTCTCCCAGAGCTCGTATATTGACAAAGTGTTGAAGAGATTCAACATGGATCAGTACAAGAAGGGGCTGCTTCCGATGTCACATGACGTCTCTCTATCTAAGGACAGGTCTCCTAAAACTCAAGATGAGAGAGATAAAATGATTCGGATCCCGTATACTTCAGCAGTCGATCGATCATGTACGCCATGATATGTACGCGACTTGATGTCTCATATGCTTTGAGCAGGTGCAGTCTCGATCAGGCCGATCCAGGTGATGGTCACTGGATTGCTGTAAAGAACAGCCTAAGTATCTTAGACGAACTAAGGATGGCTTTCTTAGTCCTATGGGGAAAGAGAACTTGAAGTGACTGGGGTTCACCGATGAAATTTTTCAAATCGATAAAGATGATTGTAAGTCGAAATCTGGGTACATATTTGTTTTGAAAACACAGAGCAGTGAGTTGGAAATCTTCCAAGTAAGAGACTGTTGTTGATTCAACAACATAAGCGAAATATATTGCTGCAGCTGAGGCAGCAAAAGAAGCAGTTTGGATCCATAAATTCCTAATTGGATTAGGAGTAGTTCCGGTATTGTGACAATAACGGGGCTATAAACACAGGCTAAGGAACCACGGTCTCATCAATGATCCAAACATGTACTTCGATGATTTCATCTGATTCGTGAGATCATATATCGTGGCGATGTGAAGATCGAGAAGATTGCATCAGATGACAACATTGCAAGATCCGCTGGGGAAAGCTATTTCTTTCTCAGTAAGTTTGAGTGACATGTACATAGTTCAGACATAGATATTGATCGATGATTTCACACTTGTATAACGCAAGCGCACGTATCGTTCAAGTAGTAAAAAAGTATCGATCCCACAAGGACTTAAAACCTAAGCTATTATTTTTATGAGGCCAAATGATTACTAGTATCTAACAGATTGGATTGTTTGATTGGGTGGTGACTTTAAAAAAAAAAAACAAGTAAATAAAATTGGCGCGAAAGTAAATTAAGTGAAAATTCAATTATTAAGAAATTATCCAGGGTTGTGATTTCTTCCAATACCTAATTAAAGAGGAAGTTGGTTATTTCAGGTGTTGTGTAATATATTGATTTACTAACCGGGAACACAAATTATGCAAAAGCCTTCTGTCGATGGTCAGATGCAAATACCCAGTATAACCCAATTGAAACCATATGTCTATGTCAACACCAAATTACCTGGATTCATTAAGTTTAAGTTCCAATTATGGCTACCCCCCCCGACAGGTAATGTCTAACTGTAAGGAAATCTATTAAAGGGGTTATCTATCCTCAAGGAAGATCATAGGCTATTAATTCTAAGGCAAAACCAACCTAAAATTCATTTGTCAAGTTTATTTTAGATTTACCAGATCATCTTATTATAGCCAGTTAAACAAGACGCATTAAGCTTAAGACTAATAAGTAACCTTTAAATTACCTAAACTATAAAATAACCCCTTATAAACCGGTGATATTGGAATTCATCACAACCCCATATAACTAACTTATTTATGACACATAACTAGGGCTAGTAAAAAACTTAAAAATAAAAGACATAAAGTAAAATGCTGAAAAGTAAATACGGTAAAGTAAAATGCTGAAAGTAAAATTACAATAAATTGCTAGGGTTAAAGGATCTACTTTTACTACTACGATTTTAGATATCTCCATTAATATAATATATTAACTTGTGATGATATTACCAACCAGCCATATAGGCGGTAATCTGATTAAGTCAAATTAAGTCCAACCAGCCATAAAGACGGTATCAATATTGTGTCCATAATCCAGCCATATAGGCGGAAAATGACAACCGACCAATCAGGCGGTATCCATGCTTAGTCAGATTAAAAACCAGTTTATAATTGATGACAACTGACAAATATAGCGGTATCATTGTTAAGTCAAATTTTAAATAGTGATATATTAAAATAATTAAGGGAGATTAATCTAAATAGTAGTAATAAAAGTTTTACCTTTCACCCTAGAGAGGGGAAGTTACCTCCTCATGTTGAATAGTAAAAACTGAAAAAGTAAAGAAAGTAAATTATTATTACATAAAGTAATTAAAATTAATTACAAAACTGAAATTATAATAAATTAGATATAAAACTCCCTATTTACATCAGAGAATTCAGAGAGGAAGGTGCATCTGAAACTGAAATCTCGAGCTGAATTTATAGGCGTCGATAGGCTCTCTGCATCGCGACGTGACACGTGTCACGTTCTGATTAGTCCGCCGAGATTCTTATCCGATGACGTGGCATTTTGGATGATTAATTCAGTAATTGAGCTGATGTGGCAGTGACGTGCGATGATGTGGCAATGAAGTGGCGACACGTGGCGATAGTGATTCTCGGCACTGTAGGATTGTGACACGTGGCGCGCTGTGATTGGCTGATGATGACGTGGACGCCAAGTGGCAAGCTGACTTGGTGTTTGACTCAGTCTTCTGATGACGTGGCGATGACATGGATGACATGTGGTGATGGAGATTGTCGGTACCATATGATGATGACACGTGGCACGACGCACGTTAGCATGATCGGCTGTGATGTTGATGAGTGGAAATTATATCACTATTTCCCACTCATTTAACCTAATATTTTGTATATTTTCTTGAGTTTTGTGAATGTTTTGATGTGTTTTGTGTTATTTTATAGATAAATAAAGTTTCAGGACTCTCTGGAGGTGATTTGGGGCCAAAACAGTGAAAACTGGAAAAAAGGGCATTTTCATAATTCTGCGTGTCGCGAAGTGAAAGCCAATGGCGTCGCGACGCCAACATACGCCGAACAGTGCTAACGTGCACCGCGTCCACAAGTTAGAATATGAGGAAATTTGACTTTGCTAACGTGCGCCTTGCCACGTGTCACCATCCCAGCCAATCTGCTAACATGCGATGTGCCATGTATCATCATCCTACGGTGCCGACAGTAGCCATCGCCATGTGTCACCGTATGTCACTCCAAGTGTCTGCCACGTCATCATCCATATCATCAGTTGACCGAGTCAAAGTGCCACATCATCGCCACGTCATCATCAACCAATAACAGCGTGCCATGTGTCATCATTCTATGGTGCCGACAGTCACTTTCGCCACGTGTCGCCACGTCAGTACCAATTATTGACTCACTTATCTGCAATTGACACGTGGTGATAAGAATCTGAAATCAGCCAATCAGAAGCCGCCGCGTGTCGCAATAATTGAACTCCCAACAACCTTGCCACGTCTCACCTTATCACCTTATCCAGAATCTGAGCCGACGAACCAGAAGCTACCACGTCGACAAATTTGCGCGTCGCGACGCCCGACTCCTTTTGACGCCTATAAAGAGAGCTCAGTTTTCTGATTTCAGATGTACCTTCCTCTCTAATTTCTCTGATGTAAATAGGGAGTTTTCTATCTACTTTCTTTTTAAATTTTAGTCTTGTAATTAATTTTAATTACGTTCTGTATAATAGTAATTTACTTTCTTTACTTTTTACAGTTTTTTACTATTCACCACCAGAGGAGGTAACTTCCCCCTGCTAGGTGAAAGGTAATTCTTTTACTATTGCTATTTAGATTAATCTCCCTTAAATATAATATATTCACTATTTAAAATTTGACTTAAAAAGGATACCGCCATATTGGTCGGTTGGTAATTCATTTTAATCTGGTTTAAAACCTGACTAATCAAGGATACCGCCAGATTGGTCGGTTGGTAATTAAATTTTCTTACCGCCTATATGGCAGGTTTATTTTGGTTCCGCCTTTATGGCTGGTTGGACTTAATTTGACTTAATCAGGTTACCGCCTATATGGACGGTTGGTAAAATAATCACAAGTTAATATATTATTAAGGGAGATATCTATTAGTATTAGTAAAAGTTGATCCTTTTACCTTAACATTTTATTTTATTGTAATTTACTTTTCAGCTTTTACTTTACCACAATTACTTTTCAGCATTTTTACCTTATGTCTTTTACTTTTAATTTTTTACTAGCCCTAGTTATGTGTCATAACTAAGTTAGTTATCTAGGGTTGTGATGAATTCTAATATCACCGGTTTATAAGGGGTTATTTTATAGTTTGGGTAATTTAAAAGTTTACTTATTAAGTCTTAAGCTTAATGCTTCTTGTTGTCTGATCACCAATAAGATTGATGTGGTAAATCTAAAATAAACTTGACAAAGGAATTTTAGGTTTCAGCCTTAGACTTAATAGCCCAAGATCTTCCTTGAGGATAGATAACCCTTTAAAAGATTTTCTTACAGGATAGACATATACCTGTCGGGCGGGGTAGCCATAATTGGAACTTAAACTTAATGAATCCAGATAATTTGGTTGACATAGACATATGGTTCAATTGGGTTAAACTGGGTATTTGCGTCTGACCATCGACAGAGGCTTTTGAATAATTTAGTGTTCCAGGTTAGTAAACCATTTATTACACAAACATGAAATAACCACTTCATCTTTTAAAAGATATTAGAAAGATTCACAACCCTAGATAGTTTTTAAATATTGAATTTTCTTAAACCTACTTTTGTGCAATTTTTTTACTTGTTTTTTTAATTTAGAAATCATCACCATTTCAAATCAATCAATCAACCTGTTAGATACTAGTAATCATTTGACCTCATAAATTAATAGATTAGGTATTAAGTCCTCGTGGGATCGATACTTTTTATACTACTTGAACGATACGTACGCTTGCGTTATACGTGTGTGTTTATGCCGGTCAAGTTTTTGGCGCCGTTGTCGGGGACTTATTTATCTTTCACTATTAGTTTAGAGGTTAGATACATTTACTTGTATCTAATTTCTTTTTACTTATTGTTTTTGTATTCGTGTGTTTGAAGTTCTCAGATCCTTTATGAGACGAACCAGAAGCTTTGAACTCCGATCGCTTGACCCAGAAATTGAAAGAACCCAGACAGTTGAGAAGGGAAAGGCGAGAAGGCCAATAAGCTTTAGTCAACAAGGAACCTGAACCTTTGGAGGTTGCACACCACCAATTCCCATTCGAGACAGAACAATTCCGGTGGTTGACAGACTCATTTCATGTATTGTACTTCCTCCTTACCAGCAAATGCGGGTGACATCAAAACATGCATTCAGATGATTCAGCAGTCAGTTCAGTTTGGGGGGAATGCAACTGAAGATCCTAATGCCCACATCAGCAACTTCCTGGAAGTTTGCGGCACTTTCAATTACAACCGAGAAGCTGAAGAAGCAATGAGACTGCGTATTTTTCCCATACTCCTTGAAAGACAGAGCTAAAGCTTGGCTACATTCAATACCAGTAGGTTCCATCACAATTGGAACACTTTAGCCACCAAATTTCTTGCAAAGTACTTTCCACCAGCGAGAACTGGAAAGCTGAGGAATGACATCACATCCTTTGTGCAACAAGACTCAGAACTCTCTACGAAGCTTGGGAAAGGTACAAAGATTTGCTCCGGAAATATCCTCACCATGAGATTCCAAAATGGCTTCAAGTCCAAACCTTCTATAATGAACTTTCTGGACTGATGAGAACCACAATCGATGCTGCTGCTAGAGGAGCTTTAATGGCAAAGGAGAAGATCAAGCCTGGACCTAATCGAAGAAATGGCCAACAACAATTCCTTGTGGCCAACAGAAGGAGCATGATCCAAAGAATTGCAGGAATTTATGGAGCCAAGACAAACACAACAGCAGTTAACGCCAAGTTGGATCAATATGCAAATTCATGGAGACTCTCAGCTCTGGATCCACAAGTTCACCATATGAAGGAGCACCAAAACCAAACCAACTTGAAGAGACGGTGAATTATGTCAACAATTTCAACAGACAGGGGAACAATCCATATACCAACACCTACAACCTAGGTGGAGGAATCATCCCAATTTTTCATGGAGCAACAATTCAGGACAAAAGAACAATCCACCACCAGGATTCCAATAGCAGAACTATCCACCACCAGGATTTCAACAACAGAACAAAGGCCAGGAACATGAAAAAGAACCAAAATGAAAGAATGGATTGCAGAGATGTTCAAAAAGCAACAAGCAGCATATGATGCTATCTTTCAAAGCCAATCTGTTCCATCAAAGCATTGGAGAATCAAATCGGACAACTGGCCAATGCTCAAAGTTACAGACCGCCAGGGCAATCTTCCCAGCAACACAGAACCCAATCCAAGGAACCGAGGGAAGGAGCAATGTCAAGCCATCACCTTGAAAAGCGGTACTGAAATCAACAAAGATGTTGGAATCAAGGCAGCATTGAGGAAGTTTCAAAAGAAACAAAGCAATAGATGAAAGGAAAAGAAGCAAAGGAAAAAAAAAAATCAGATCACTCCATCTCCACCTTTTCGACAATGACTTCAGAAAAACAAACTGGACAAGCAGTTTGCTCGATTCCTGGAGGTGTTCAAAAAGCTTCACATCAACATTCCATTTTCAGAAATGCCCAGCTATGTAAAATTCATGAAAGACATTCTTTCACGAAAACAGAGATTCGGAGACTATGAGACAGTAGCATTGACGGAAGAATGCAGTGCCATCATTCAAAGGAAACTTCCCCCAAAGTTGAAAGATCCTGGCAGTTTCACTGTCTCATGCACCATTGGAGAACACTATATCGGTAAGGCTTTATGTGACTTAGGTGCAAGTGTTAATTTGATGCCTTTTTCTATTTATAGGAAACTGCAAATTGGAGAAGCAATGCCTACCTCAGTCTCATTACAACTTGCTGATCGAACGCTCGTATTTCCAAGAGGTGTTGTTGAAGATGTGCTGGTCAAAGTCGACAAACTCATTCTTCCAGTAGATTTCATTATCCTTGACGTGGAAGAAGACAAATATATGCCTATCATCCTTGGAAGACCATTCTTGGCGACAGGACGAACTGTGATTGGTGTACAAAAAAAAGAACTAACCATGAAAGTTCAGGACTAAGAAGTTACTTTCAATGTTTTCAAAGCCATGAAATTCTCGAGCGATAAAAAGGAAGAAGAATGCTTCAGAGTTGATGTTGTTGATAGTATCGTTCAAGATACTAAGCTAAATCCCACAGATACACTTGAAGCTTGCATCACCAACATGACTGACAGCGAGCTAGATGCTGAAATCTTGGAATGTATCAACTACCTTGAAAAACCATTCTGATTCAAATCAACACCACAAGTGGAAAGCCTGGAACTGCCAAAGAAAGATCGAATCAAGCATTCGATTGAAGAACCACCACAGCTGGAGCTGAAGTTACTTTCGAGCCATCTTAGGTATGCATTTCTTGGAAACTCTTCTGAATTACCTGTTATTATTTCTTCTTCACTAACATTGGGGCAGAAAGAAAAGTTACTGAGAGTATTACGAGAGCACAAAAGAGCCATTGGTTGGACTATAGTAGACATTTGAGGCATTAGTCCATCATTTTTGCATGCACAAGATTCTGATGAATGATGAGTACAAACCCACAGTGGAAAATCAACGGAGACTCAATCCAATCATGAAGGAGGTCATAAAGAAAGAAATCATCAAATGGTTGGATGCTGGCATCATTTACCCTATCTCAGATAGTACTTGGGTGAGTCCTATGCAGTGTGTGCCGAAGAAAGGAGGAATCACTGTGGTTACCAATGAAAAGAATGAGCTAATCCCAACCAGAACGGTGACTGGATGAAGAGTATGCATGGACTACCGAAAGCTGAACAAAGCAACACGAAAGGACCATTTTCCGCTACCATTAATTGACCAGATGTTAGACAGACTGGCGGGACATGAGTTCTATTATTTTTTGGACGGATATTCATGGTACAATCATATAGTAATTATATCACTATTTCCCACTCATTTAACCTAATATTTTGTATAGTTTCTTGACTTGGAAAAAAAGGGCATTTTCATAATTCTGCGCGTCGCGACGCCTAACATGCGCCGAACAGTGCTAACATGCGCCGGGTCCACAAGTCAGAATCTGAGGAAATTTGACTTTGCTAACTTGCGCCTTGCTACGTGTCACCATCCCAGCCAATCTGCTAACGTGCGCCGTGCCATGTGTCATCATCCTACAGTGCCGAAAGTCACCATCGCCACGTGTCGCCACGTGTCACTCCATGTGTCTGCCATGTCATCATCCACATAACCGGTTGATCGAGTCAAAGTGCCACATCATCGCCACATCATCATCAACCAATAACAGTGTGCCACGTGTCATCATTCTATGGTGCTGACAGTCACTTTGGCCACGTGTCGCCACGTCAGCGCCACGTCAGTACCAATTATTGACTCACTTATCTGCAATTTACACGTGGTGATAATAATCTGAAATCAGCCAATCAGAAGCCTCCACGTGTCGCAATAATTGAACTCCCAACAACCTTGCCACGTGTCACCTTATCACCTTATCCATAATCTGAGCCGACGAACCAGAAGCTGCCACGTCGCGACGTCCGACTCCTACTGACGCCTATAAATAGAGCTCAGTTTTATGATTTCAGATGTACCTTCCTCTCTAATTTCTATGATGTAAATAAGGAGTTTTCTATCTACTTTCTTTTAAATTTTAGTCTTGTAATTAATTTTAATTACGTTCTGTTATAATAGTAATTTACTTTCTTTACTTTTTACAGTTTTTACTATTCACCATGAGGAGGTAACTTCCCCTGCTAGGGTGAAAGATAATTCTTTTACTATTACTATTTAGATTAATCTCCCTTAAATATAATATATTCACTATTTAAAATTTGAATTAAAAAGGATACCGCCATATTGGTTGGTTGGTAGTTCATTTTAATCTGGTTTAAACCTGACTAATCAAGGATACCGCCAGATTGGTCGGTTGGTAATTAAATTTTCTCACCGCCTATATGGCAGGTTTATTTTGGTTCCGCCTTTATGGGTGGTTGGACTTAATTTGACTTAATCAGGTTACCGCCTATATGGACGGTTGGTAAAATAATCACAAGTTAATATATTATATTAATGGAGATATCTAATTAGTAATTAGTAAAAGTTGATCCTTTTACCTTAGCATTTTATTTTATTGTAATCTACTTTTCAGCTTTTACTTTACCGCAATTACTTTTCAGCATTTTTACTTTATGTGTTTTACTTTTAAGTTTTTACTAGCCCTAGTTATGTGTCATAACTAAGTTAGTTATATGGGGTTGTGATGAATTCTAATATCACCGGTTTATAAGGGGTTATTTTATAGTTTGGGTAATTTAAAGGTTTACTTATTAAGTCTTAAGCTTAATGCTTCTTGTTGTCTGATCACCAATAAGATTGATGTGGTAAATCTAAAATAAACTTGACAAAGGAATTTTAGGTTTCAGCCTTAGACTTAATAGCCCACGATCTTCCTTGAGGATAGATAACCCTTTAATAGATTTCTTTACAGGATAGACATATACCTGTCGGGCAGGGGTAGCCATAATTGGAACTTAAACTTAATGAATCTTGATAATTTGGTTGACATAGACATATGGTTCAATTGGGTTAAACTGGGTATTTGTGTCTGACAATCGACAAAGGCTTTTGCATACTTTAGTGTTCTAAGTTAGTAAACCATTTTATTACACAAACATGAAATAACCACTTCATCTTTTAAAAGATATTAGAAAGATTCACAACCCTAGATAGTTTTTAATATTGAATTTTATGTTGATAATACCTGCCAACTGAGCATATGAAGATCCATTTTAGTCAGTTTTATGGAGAATTTACAAATTAAATAATTCAAAAGGAAATAAAAAAAATTATTTTTTTTCCGAAAATGTGTTGAAATACGTATCAGGAGTGAGAACTCCTTACACATCTATCTCTCACTAATTTCACCCGATTAATTAAATTAAGAACACAAAAACATAAAATAATTTTTTTTGATTTTTGTAAAATTTTTCATTTTTTTTGTATTTTTCGAAAAATTTTGGACTAAAATAACACAATAAAAACAAGATATTATTAACTATTCCTCTCCCCCAAACCTAAATGAGACATTGTCCCCAATGTCTTAAACAATAGAAGAAGAGTTTAGAAGATAGTACCTGATTAGCTGAAATTCTACATGTAAATTAAAGGTTAAGATCCAAATTTATCCGACGCCTCTTACAACGATCATTTTCAGACCAATTTATTTTTGAAATGATAGGGTCAATTTGTGGTTCAAAAACTAAGATTTGGTCAATTAGATTTGGATCAGTTCTGGCAGTAAAGAGGAGTTCTTTCATAGGTTTTGTCATGAACCCATTTCTCCGGGCATCATCAATAAATACACAAAGAAAATCATAAAATCCCTCAACGTTAAACAGCCCAATCGATTTTTGGTGTATGTTCAAGTTCGCCCAAGATAACACTGTAAATATTTCCTCCATTGTACCTAAGCCACCTGGTAAAGCAATAAAAGCATCAGCACGGTTAATCATTTCTACTAGTCGTTCAGACATACCTGGCACAATTAGTTCTTCTCCGTTTGATGGTCCAATAAGATTTGCTTCCGCCAAGGGTTTTGGGATGATTCCCAAGACTTGACTGCCTCATTCCTGTACAGCCTTTGAAACGATCCCCATAAGTCCAAGATTGCCACCGCCATATACTAAGTGCATATTCCTTACAGCTAAGACTCGACCCAATTCATGTGCTGCTACTACGTATTGTGGTTTATTACCAACACTAGTACCGCAAAACACACAGATGTTTTCAACTCGTCTTCTTGAAGTGGCTTCCATGTTTTACTCTGGATGTCTTCAAAAGTGAAATGATGAGTTGAATTTATAACACCTGAAAAGGGTGAGTAAAAATAGTAGCACTAGTACCTACCAAATGACAATTATTAGTTAAACAGTAAAATAAATCGTGATAGTCAAAAAGATCTGGATCCTGTCGGAGAAAATAAAATCTGGATCTTGTCGGAGAAAATAAAAGATAACAACAAAACACATCACAATTATTTGGAAAAGACCAAGAGATATAATATGTACAAGAAAAGTAGCGGCTTGATTGACGTCTATGCGTCAGGGACAAGCTTCCCATCCAATTTTCTTATAAATTGGCAAACATGGTCTTTTTGAGTCAGATTCCTGAGACTTAACTGTTGTCTTTCCTTTTGGAATTGTGCATATAACACACGAATTTCATGAAACAAATATCCTTTGGGATGTGTCTCAAGAGTTTTAGATATGTCATCCAAAGACTTCTTAGTCAAGCCATCCCTAATGAAATTAATCTTATCTTCACGATTATCAGACACCAGTCCTAAAGAACGACAACAAGTATTACAAAACATACGAGCACATTTGTAGCATACACCCATTCTTTTGGCTCTTCTCTTTTTAGCATAGGTGTTTCTTCCTAAACCAGGCAGATGTGAAATAAAAGGATCAGAGGACTCACCTGCCAATCGGACCCTTGCTTCAATAATCCAATGAATATCAGTATGAATACCTTTGATCATCAGTAGTCTCATCCGTTCCAAGCGAGCTTTGTAAACTTTCATCAGAGATTTTTTAGGGAGAGAAGGAAATTGCTTGTGAAGATTTGCAAGAACTTCTTCCATCCTGAAATGACTTAACCTGCAAAAAATAAACACACAAAATAAAAGCACACCAAATCATAATATATACACAAATTGCATGGGTTGCCTCCCAGCTAGCGCTAAGTTTAATGCCGTCAGCTAGATGTGACTGCCCAATCGTTATGCTGAATTTGAAAGTGTGAAACTTTCTTTTTGTCGCTCAAATGATTTTCCCTAATAATGCTTGACACGCTGACTGTTAACCTTGAATGTTTCGTTGGTATTGGGATCCAGTAACTCAACGGCTCCATATGGTAAAACCTGAGTGATCACAAATGGACCTGACCACCTTGATTTCAACTTTCCAGGGAAAAGTTTCAACCTCGAGTTGTACAACAACACCTGCTGCCTTGGTTCCAACTGTCTGTGCACTATTTTTCGGTCATGCCATTTCTTGGTCTTTTCCTTGTACAATCTGGCATTCTCATAAGCCCGTAGGCGAAATTCCTCCAATTCATTGAGTTGGTGAGGTCTTTTCTCTCCTGCAGCTTGTGGATCAAGATTCAACTTCTTCAGTGCCCAGTACACCTTGTGTTCAAGCTCAACTGGCAGATGGCACGTTTTCCCAAACACCAATCGATATGGGAACATACCAATGGGTGTCTTGTAAGATGTTCGGTAGGCCCATAATGCATCATCCAGTTTTGTAGACCAATCCCTCATTGTTGATCCAACAGTTCTCTCCAAGATTCTTTTGATCTCTTTATTTGAAACTTCAACCTGTCCATTTGACTGTGGATGGTAGGCAGTGGCAACCTTATGAGTAACTCCGTATTTGGATATGAGTGCATCGAAGTATCTGTTGCAGAAATGTGAGTCAACATCGCTGATGATTGCTCGGGGTGTTCCAAAGCGAGTGAAAATATTCTTTTTAAGGAATTTGATCGCCACTTTTGAATCATTGGATGGCAGTGCAATTGCTTCAACCTATTTAGAGACGTAGTCTACAGCAACCAATATGTACAGGTTTCCAATTGATGGAACAAAGGGTCCCATAAAATCAATACCCCACACATCGAATATCTCCACTTCTAGAATATTTTGCAATGGTCCTTCATTTCTCCTCGAAATATTCCCCGTTCTCTGGCACCTGTCACATTGAAGAGCAAATAGATAAGCATCTTTAAAAAGAGTGGGCCAGAACAAACCTGATTGTAGGACTTTGGCTGCAGTTTTATTCCCGCTAAAGTGTCCGCCATATGGTGATGAATGACAGTGCTGCAAAACACTGTTGACCTCCTCCTGTGGAACACATCGCCTCAGTAGTTGATCAACATATCGTTTGAACAGGTACGGCTCATCCCAGACATAATGCTTGACTTCTTTGAAGAATTTCTTCCTTTGCTGAGTTGTCCATTCCAACGGCCATTTTCCTGATACAATGAAGTTGACAAAGTCAGCATACCAAGGGGCATCATGTTGTTTCATGGCAAACAGCTGTTCATCTGAAAATTTTCTTTTATTGACAATTCTTTGCCAGCTGTTTCTCCTTTCTCGAGCCTCGATAGATGATCTGCCACTTGGTTTTCTGTCCCTTTCCTGTCACAAATATTCACGTCGAATTCTTGTAGAAGAAGTATCCAACAGATCAATCTGGGTTTGGCATCTTTCTTCGCGATCAGATATTTGATTCTGAATGATCTTTGTAGACCACCACTTTGGGACCCAGTAGATAAAAGCGGAATTTTTCAAAAGCGAACGCAACTGCAAGCAACTCCTTTTCAGTGGTTATGTAGTTGAATTGAGCTTTATTTAGAGTTTTACTGGAATAATAAATGGTGTGGAAAATGTTTGCTTTGCATTGTCCCAATACTGCACCTACAGTAAAATCACTAGCATCGCACATCACCTCAAATAGAAGGGTCCAGTCTGGTGCTATAATGATGAGAGCAGAAACGAGCTTTTGTTTCAAGATCTCAAAAGCTTCCTGGCATTCTTTAGTGAAGTTGAAAGGCACATCATTCTCCAGAAGATTGCACAGAGGTTTAGCAATCTTGGAAAAGTCTTTAATAAATCTTCTGTAAAAGCCAGCATGTCCAAGAAAGCTCCGAATCCCTTTGACAGATGTTGGTGGAGGTAGTTTTTCAATTGTCTCGATCTTTTCTTTTTCTACCTCGATTCCCTTTTGTGAGATCTAATGTCCAAGAACGATGCCTTCCTGCACCATGAAGTGGCATTTCTCCCAATTGAGTACCAGATTTGTATCTTCACAACTTTGTAACACATGTTCCAGATTTTGCAAGCAATGATCAAATGAGTCTCCAAACACAGAGAAGTCATCCATAAACACCTCCATACTCTGCTCCAGCATGTATGAGAAAATGGCCATCATGCAATGCTGAAATATCGCAGGGGCATTACATAGTCCAAATGGCATCCTGCGGAAAGCAAAAGTACCATAGGAACATGTAAAGGTAGTTTTCTCTTGATCTTCTAGGGTGAAGGCAATCTGATTGTACCCTGAGTATCCGTCCAGAAAGTAATAGAACTTATGTCTCGCCAGTCTGTCCAACATCTGATCAATGAATGGCAGCGGAAAATGGTCCTTTCTCGTGGCTTTGTTCAGCTTCCGGTAGTCCATGCATACTCTCCATCCAGTCACCGTTCTTGTAGGAATCAGCTCATTCTTTTCATTTGTGACTATAATGATTCCTCCTTTCTTTGGCACACACTGCATATGACTCACCTAAGTGTTGTCTGAGATGGGGTAAATAATGCCAGCATCCAACCATTTGATTATTTCTTTCTTTACGACTTCCTTCATGATTGGATTGAGTCTCCGTTGATGCTCCACTGTGGGTTTCATCGTTCATCAGAATCTTATGCATGCAAAATGATGGACTAATGCCTCGAATGTCTGCTATAGTCCAGCCAATGGCTCTCTTGTGCTCTCGTAACACTCTCATCAACTTTTCTTCATGTTCCAATGTTAGCGAAGAAGAAATAATAACAGGTAATTCAAAAGAGTTTCCAAGAAATGCATACCTGAGATGGTTCAAGAGTAACTTTAGCTCCAACAGTGGTGATTCTTTAATCGAAGGCTTGATTTGATCTTTTTTTGGGAGTTCCAGACTTTCAACTAGTGTTGTCAATTTGAATCAGAATGGCTTGTCAAGATAGTTGATACATTCAAGAATCTCAGCAACAAGCTCGCTGTCAGTCATGTTGGTGATGCAAGCTTCAAGTTTGTCCGTGGGAACTGTATCAGTATCTTGGATGAGACTATCAACAACATCAATTCTGAAACATTCTTCCTCATTTTCATCGCTAGGGAATTTCATGGCTTTGAAAACATTGAAAGTAACTTCTTGGTCCTGAACTTTCATGGTTAGTTCTCCTTTTTGTACATCAATCACAGTTCTACCTGTAGCCAAAAATGGTCTCCCAAGGATGATAGGCACATCTTTGTTGGGGTTTCTAGGTCAAACCAAGATCAAATTAAGCAAGAAATCATGTGAATACTCAAAGTAAAGTTGCGGAAAAATACTCACTTTGATCGGCTAATGGATGTAGAGAATACAAAATTTTGCCTCCGTGAAAGTTGCTCGAAGCTCCTCTCTTTGATGTATGTTGAGCTTCCAAGCTTGATTCTTGAATTCCAAACTCATGGGAAGGTTTCCCTATCACCTTTGAATGATCTCTTTATGTGCTAGCAATGGAATAATTTTGCAACAAAAATCTTCCAATTCTTCCTTGTGGTTCTCGGCCAAGCCAAGAAAAGGAGAAGAAAAGAAGGCCATTCGGCCAAGAGAGAGTTGGAGAGGGAGAGTTCTTTTGTTTTTCAATTTGTGTGTGTGTTATGATTTTCCAAAAATCAACAAAGTGTGTTGAGAGAAAAATTGCATTTAATGCTCTCAACTACCTCTATCACCAAAAGATGACTGGACACACATCACAAAAAGTTGATGTGACTTCCATCACAAAAGGTGACTGATGATGTGACTTGATGTGGGCCCCACTTGATTCAAAATCGGAGTGGGCCCGCAAACACATCCCGGGCTCGGGTTCGTTAATTCCAAATTAACGAATTTTCCATTACTTAATTAAATAAAATTTAATAAAATAATAATGCCTAGCAAAATTACTATTAAAGTCGCTCGCGAATTATTTCTAAATTAATTCGTTCGCCCGAATTAAAATCTAATTTTAATTCTGTTATGAAATCTAATTTCATTTAATATATCGAATATATTATTTTATCGATTAATTCCAAATTAATCGTTCTCTCCCTTCTAATTGAATTTTATCCTAGATAAAATTTTCCGTAATTAATCCTAGATTAATTTTCTCCCTCTTCTAATTAATCCCAGATTAATTATGTTCGAGTCATACGTCATCGGTGAATCTTCGGGAAGCGACCCATGAGATCTCTGGATATGTTGGCAGTAAATCCGGTCATCGGAATATCCGAATACGTGCATACCTAGTACCACGTTCTTACCGATTTACAAGACATGGTTGGCTTCTAGCAAAGCGCCATGCCTACCCAATTCTCCAGAAATATTCTTTTAAGGAACATGTAATCTATATCAGGCGCAGTATACGTAGTATTGCGTATTGCGATCCAATATCGGATGTCACATGCTAGGCCTGGGGCTGGAATTGTGTCTGCCCCGTACGAAGCATATATCGGATCTCTGGTAACTAGTCTCTATAATCGGATAATCATGACCTAGTCATATTATCCCGATGACTACAGTACATAAGGGTACTAGTTCCGTATCCTACGTGATCATCATCTCCAAATGACTGAAGTAATACTTCCATCTTGACATCACACCCAATATACTACGATCCTCAATATACCGAGAAGAGGCGTACACGGAACCTGTTAAAGCCCCAGACGACCAAAACCAAAGTATATTGATTGTCGCAACTATTAGCGATGCAAGTCTCAGGTTAAAACCAAATACACATACCCTGATTCAGACTCCCATAGACATATAGTCATACTACCAATGGAATTTCGAGGGGTCTATCCAAAGCGAAGCTGTTCCCGTACCATCGGTAAACACAACCTCCTATCACACTTGCATAAGTATCCAATACATAAATATATGAGAACTATATTGTTATGCTCCCACAATGCGCACAAGTGCAATACTAGTCTATTCCGCATTATCAATGTCCAGTCTCGATAATACTACTACTAGGGATATTTAATGATTAAACCTTAGTGGATTAATACTGTCTCATATCTTATTAATCTGGCACTAATCATATGGACTTTTATCATTTATGTATCTTGGTAATCCAATTACAAATGATAAAAGAGCAATTTCCTTTGTCACTTAGTTAATTTGTACAACAACACAATTTTCTGTACAAATAGTGATGCTATGGGTCATAATTGTCCAACAATCTCCCATTTGGCCTATAGCCAATCACTCAAGTGTCCTACACCTGAACTATGTACGGGTAGCTCAAACTTCTGCTGAGAAATAGCTTTCGTCACTGGATTTGCTTGGTTATCATCTGATGCGATTTATTCGATCATCACATCACCACGATGTATGATTCGACAAATTAGATGAAATAATTGAAGTACATATTTGGATCGTGGATGAGACCATTAATTCTTTAGCCTGTGCTGTAGCCTAGCTCAGCTGCTAACAGAACTATTCCTAATCCAATTAGGATTATATAAATCCAAAGTGTTTCTATTGCTGCCTTAGCTGCAGCAATATTCCTTTTTTGTTGTTTATTCGGCAACAATATCTTGCTTGGAAGATTTCCAGCTTATTGTTCCGTTATTGAAACTATATAGTACCCTTATTACGACTTATAGTCATTTTTGTCGGTTTGGAAACTTGCAACGGTGAACCCAGTCACTTCAAGTTCTCCTCCTCCATAGCTTAAGAAATCATCCTTAGATCATCTAAGATACTTAAGGATGTTCTTAACATCAATCCAGTGACTATCACTTGGATTGGCCTGATTGTGACTCCATATGCTCAAAGACTATGAGACACCAGGTCACGTACATCTTTTCAATGTACGAGTTCTCGGAGAGTGCCAACAACTTTTAGATCTATCCCAGTAGATCCTTATTCCTAGAATAAAAATTGCCTCTCCCAAGTATTCTATGGAGAATTTTCATGAAAGCCAAGCTTTCACCGATTGTATTATGGGAATGTCATTTCCAAGAAATGATATGTCATTATTTTATTGGACAATCATTGTCAGTGCGCTCCCACTAACCTTCTTATATACACAAGAATTATATTCGTTTTGAATTAAATCATATACCATTATGATCTTATCAAAACGTTAGTTCCAAGAACGTAATGCTTGCTTCAATCCATAAATGGATCGATTTAACTTGCAAACCTTGTCTGCTTGTTTTGGTACGACAAAACCGTTAGGATGTTGTAAACATCCTCCAAAAGGTTTCCGTTTAAGGAAAGTGGTTTTGACGTTCAGCTGCCATAATTCATAAATGAAACATGCAGCATTAGCAAGCATTATCGAAATGGATTTAATCATGGCAACGGTTAAAAGGTTTCATCGTAATCGACACAATGTTGATAACGATACCTTTTCGCTACAAGCCTAGCTTTGTACGTTTGTATGTTGCCATCCATGTTTGTCTTCCTTGAAGACTCATATAGTACCATTAGGCACAATGCCTTCTGGTACAACAACCAGGCCAAACTTGGTTGGTATACATGGAATCCATTTCGGACTTCATGACACTTTGCCAGGAAATGAGTCGATACCTTGTATCACTTCCTCATACGTAGTCAGTTTGTCTTCCTCAATAAGATTGACATCTACTTGAGGTGAGGTCATAAACCCATACCTCTTAGGTTGTTTTCTGTCTCTCTCCGACTTACGCGGTTCTTGTGTATTCGAAGATTATGGTACAGTTTCATCCCTGATGAACTGTTTGTGTTCCATTAAAGAATCGGTGTCTGGAACAGTATTACTCTGATTTTTCATCGAGTTTTACTTTCTTCCCACGTACCACTGCATATAGGTATTCCTCTTAGGAAAACCGCATGGAGAGCAACAATTACATTGTTCTCTTGTGAGTTGTATAAGTACTATACTTTGGTTTCCCTAGGATAACCTACAAATTAGGCACTTATCTGATATAAGTTCTAGTTTGGTATCATCCAAACATGTGCCCAACATACCCAAATCTTCAGGAATGAGAAAACCCGGTTTCTTTCATGTTCATATCTAATATGAAGTCTGTCTAATATATTTTCATGGAACTTTATTCAAAATAAGTATTGCACTGATTAATGCGTATCCCTAAAAGGAAAATGGTAGCTCAGAGCGACTCATCATTAACCTTACCATGTCCAACGAAGTTCGGTTTCTCTGTTCGGACACACCGTCAAATTAAGGTGTTCCGTGAAGAGTGCACATTGAAAGAATACTCTACTCTTTCAAGTAATTGAGAAACTTATTGCTTAAGTATTTTCATCACGGTCCAATCGTGAAGTTTTAATACTCTTGTCGGTCTGTTTTTATACTTCGTGTCGAAACTCTTTGAATTTATCAAAAGTTTTCGATTTATGTTTCAAAATAAACATATAACCATAACGTGATGCCACATCTGTAAAGGTTACGAAGTGTTCATATCCACCTCTAGCCTAGCTAGACATGGGCCCACTTACGTCACTATGAACGAGGGCTAACAGATCGATGGCACTTGTACTTTTACCAAGTAAAAGGTGTTTTAGGCACTTTGCCTAATAAAATAGATTCGTAGACATTATTTGAATAGAATAAAATATGTCCTAGTACCCACTCTTTGAAAGTGTGGATATACGAGTCTTGTTAATGTGTCCCAGACAACAATGCAACTTATAAGTATCAACTGATTTATTCAGTTTGAGTTATTTGTTTGTCATGTTATACGTTTGAGATTCATTTATATTCAAAATATAAATATTGTTATTCACATCTAATGTGTATATCTCAATATCATCTTTATAAAATAAAACATTTAGTGTTCAAGAATATAAAGGTATACCCGCAACGGGTTAAACTTAGATATAGAGATAATGTTTCTAGTCAAACTAGGTACATTAAAACAGTTTCCTAATTTAAGTACATACCCAAAGGGTAGTTCCTAAACTTAGGTTTCTACGGTTAAAACATCGACTCTTGTCTCGTTTCCAACTTGCAGGTAGATCTCAACTGAAGCCAGTCTCCTGCTAATCAGCAGATTCCGCACATCAATACATATATTTATGTACCACATCTAGTATGAAAAATCCAATTTTGAAACAAGTATTGAACATGTTTATGAAAAAAATGGTTGAAGCCGGAGCCTTGTCCTGTTGGACAATTTTGGCCCATAGCATCACTATTTGTACAGATCATGGTGTTGTTGTATAATTAACTATGTGACAAAGGAAATTGCTCTTCTATCATTTGTAATTAGATTACAAAGATGTATAAATGATAGAAGGTCCATATGATTAGTTCCGGATTGAGATGATATGAGACAATATCAATCCATAAAGGTTTAATCATTAAATATCCATAGTCATAGTATTATCGAGATTGGACATCGAAAATGCGGAATAGACTGGTATTACACTTGTGCGCGTTGTGGCAATATAACGGCATAGTTCTCATATATTTGGGTATAGGATACTCATGCAAGTGTAATAGGAGGTTGTGTTTACCGATGGTACGGAAACAGCTTCGCTCTGGATAAACCCCTCGGAATTCTATTGGTAGTATAACTATGTGTCTATGGAAGTCTGAATCAGGGTAGGTGTATTTGGTCTTAACCTGAGACTTACACCGCTAATACTTGGGACAATCAATATACTTTGGTTTTGGTCGTCCAGGACTTTAACAGGTTCTGTGTACGCCACTTCTGGGTATATTGAGAATCGTAGTGTTTTAGGTGTGATGTCGAAGTATCACTCCAGTCATAGTGGAGATGATGATCACGTAGGATACGAAACTAGTTCTCTTATATATTGCAGTCATCGGGATAATATGACTAGGTCATGATTATCCGATTATAGAGACTAGTTACTAGAGATCCGATATGTGCTTCATATGGGGCAGACACAATTCCAGCACCAGGCCTTGCACGTGACATCCGATACTGGATCAAAATACACAATACTACGTATACTACGCCTGATATAGATCACATATTCCAGTAAGAATATTTCTGGAGAATTGGGTAGGCACGGTGCTTTGCTAGAATCCAACCATGTCTTGTAAATCGGTAAAAACGTAGTACTAGGTACGTGCGTGTTCGGATAGTCCGACGACCGGATTTACTGCCAACATATCCGGGGATCTCATGGGTCGCTTCCCGAAGATTCACCGATGACGTATGACTCACACTTTATTAATCTGGGATTAATTATAAGAGATAGAAAATTAATCTGGTATTAATTACAGAGATATTTTATCTGGGATAAAATATTAATTAAAGAGAGAGAACGATTAATTTGGAATTAATCGATAAAATAATATATTCGATATATTATACGAAATTGGAATTCGACGCGGATTTAAAATTAGATTTTAATTCGGGCGAACGAGTTAATTTAGAATTAATTAGTTAGCGATGTGAATAGTAATTTTGCTACGCATAATTATTTAATTACGTCGCAATGGAAAATTTGTTAATTTGGAATTAGCGAACCCGAGTCCGGGAGTGTTTGCGGGCGCACTCGCATTGAGAATTCAAGTGCGGCCCACAAGTCACATCAAGTGTCAAATCACTAGTCAATCGATTGATGTGATGTCTAGTCACTTTGAGTGATGTGACAACATGTCTCTTGTGATTGATGGTGGTGGCTGGATGGCTTTAATGCCATTTACCAAATTTTGAATTTGGTATATCTTAATTGATTTTGGAAAATCAAACCAACCTAACACAATTCTTTCTTCTCTCTTTCCTCTTCCCTCTCTCGGTCTTGGACCAAAATTTCCTTCTCCAAATTTTGGCAATTGCCGAGAACAACAATAAGGGAAATAGAAATTTTGTGGCAAAATTTCAAGAGTGCTAGCACACATTCGGAGTCCTGCAAAAGTGATAGGGAAACCGACTTGTGAGCATGGAATCACAACACAAAGCTTGGAGCTTGGAGCACCAGAATGGCCGAAAATGGAGGAGCACAAAAAGGGTGAAAGCCGAGAGTTCAATGAGCCAAAAGCTTGAAGATTTTTTCGTTCCTCGCATCGCATAACCGATCGTTGTAAGTATGATTCCGCCATGTTTTTACGAGTATTCACATATGTGTTTCATTCCTTGAATTGATCCTTGGGACTTAATAGAAACCCAACAATGGTATCTTGAGCCATTTTGAGCATGAAATAAATTAGGGTAAAATCAATTTGAGCATGATTTGATAAAATTAATTGATTGAGTATACTTGAATGATGATGTATTGAAGTTGTATATGATCAATTTCATGAAATATTGATTGGATCAATTTTTCCCCAATTGGTTAGGCTTGGCCGAATCTAATCTTGCCCTAATGTCATGGTATTTTTTGTGTTTTTTTATCATTGGATGAGTTGGAAAACATTGGGTAATGTTGATTGTGGATTTAATTGGATTGAAACCAAATCGGACAAATAAAACCCCAAAATGCCGAGACTTGATAAACATGAAAATGAATGATTTTTTGATTCAAATGTGTTGGACATATGTTGATGATAATCAGCATAATTAATTGAGTAAATTGGTGTTTTGGAAATATTAATTTGGTTAACTAATTATGGCATACACTTTAGATTAATTAATTATGAAATTTGGAATTTTGTAAGTTAATTAATTGGGCTTAAATTTGGAATTGGGCTTAGTGGGCTTGGTTGGGCCAAGTTTGGTTTAGGCTAATTGGTTGGATCCAATTGGGCCCAAAACCATATCCATAAAGTCCAATTATAACTTAATGGACCTTTAATAATAATTGGGCCTAATGGGCCTAAATTGGTTTCTTGGAAAATAAGGGTGATTCCTTAAATGGGCTTTGGTATTTGGGTTTGACCCATATTGACCAAAAGTCCATGCCTTAGAAATTAATTGAAAGCCCATTGGACTTTAAATTAAATTGACATTGGATGTTAATCGGACTTTGAGACCCGTAACAATTAGATTTGGAATCTAAGTCGTAAAGGTTCGTTAATAAAGTGTAAATATTTAATTTGGAATTAAATAAAGAATTAGTATTAAATGCAAATTAAATTGGATTTAATGTTGTAGTTTAATTTAATTCAAGAATTCGTACTTTGAGTACTTATTCGCAATACGAGTTTGACTCGCGCAAAATCAAATCGTTGTTCGAACATTGGATGGTCATTAATATTCAGATTAATTAATTGGATTAGATTGATTGATAACATGCTTGTGTGAATACATGGATGCGAGGTATGAATAATATATATCGGATTGATATTAGATGAGTGAGGGCAATTTTGGAAATTATTGTAATAAATTTAGAATTTATTAAATTGGACCTGCGTGTCCAGCCTATTACCTCCTTACTCTTTGTATTTCTCTTCTCACCTATTCCCCTCAATGTAAATGAGGTTTCTTTAGAAGTGTTATTTAATCGGGTAGAAGTAATACTTTTGCTAGCAGGAGAGAGGAAATGGAGAGATTATGTTCTAGGAACAATGTTTAAGTATCCATCCGCATATCATTATTATATTTATTTATATGCGCCTTATTATGTATTTAGAATGCATGTTTAAGGGTGTATGATGATGAAACCTTAACAAAGATAATTAATTGGTTGCCAATTACGCGAAAAACCCTCAAAACATATTAAGCATTTTTCCTTCCATTGAGTGATTCTTACTCAAGATCCAAGACTGGCACTGGTTTGTTGGCCAAAGTCAAGACCTTTGTCCGTCGCGGATGTGTTTGAATCATGAAAGCTTTGTTCCATATCGGTGTCTTGTCCAAGTTGTGATTTGTTGGCCAAAGTCAATATCACTTCTTGTCCATCGACATCGATTACGAAGCTTTCCAAAGTCAATGGGTCACGCTTAACTAGAATCATTAAGCTTGTTGAGCCAAAGCCATAGTTGATTTAGAGGAAAAAGGTTAGGGAATATATTGGATATATTGGCATATATTGGATATATGTTTCAGACTTGGATGTCCACCTACTGGATCTAGGAATTGGATGGGATCCAATTGATCTTAGAGATCTACCTAGTTAATTATCATACAATTTGTTGGCCAAAGTCAAGATTATGTGTTATTTAACGGGATCCTAGCCCACTAGGAAACAAGGTTCCCGAGTACTTCACAGAGGTTAGAGGCTCGCCGAAAAATAGTGGGAGAAAGTATTAAATTTGCAATATTCGTTTAGTTACTTGCCATACGCGCTCATTTCAAATATTTCGTCAAATAAATTAATATATTAGTTGGACTAATATTTAATGTTGTTTTAATAAAACAGTTGGACTGTATTCAAACTATTTCAATTAATAGTTGATTTAATAATTGGATTATAGTAATCAATATAATTGAATTTAACCTATTTAATTATAGTTGATTATATAGTTGGACTATAGTAATCATTATAATCAATTGTACCTAAAATCGTTGATTAAATAGTTGGACTATTAGAATCAAGATAATTGAAAGATTAGTGTTTAAAACATAATCCTGGGTGAAAACATATTTAAACGACTTTAATTTTCAAATTGGGAATAAAACTTCAGGATAGTCCTGAAAACTGAGAAGTTACTTTATTTTATAAAATAACATCTCGAGCCTAAGCCCGGAGTTAAGAAAATATTAGAACATGATATTTGGAATATTCATTTGATGATAACTTTAGTGTTTAATCCATTGTGCTTTCCAAATAGACTCCTTAATTTCTTAGTCAGAACTAAGGATTAGATCCTTATAGTATGATATTGAAATTGAACGATCTTCATAAATCTATCTTTAGATCTTAGAAGTACAAATTGGAATAGTAAACTCTTGGAGAGTTAATGGCTATACTCAAGGAGACAAAGCCAAAGTTTGCAATAAGGCAAAAAGCGCAAGGCGCACCTTACTTCGACATTCTGGAAGGCCAAGGCTTGGCCAAAGGCTTCTGGAGTGTGGAAAAGGGGCAAAGGCAAAGTCATTATAATCTTCTGGGAAGATAAAGGAGATATCCTAAGATGTCTGCCTAAAATGTGGCAAACGGGGTCACTGAAGCATGACTGCCGTATGGACAAGGCAGACATAAAGGAAGTGAAGAGGGGTAAGGCTCCGACTTCAAATATGTTTGTCATCAACATGTTCACTACCAGTATTAAAATTGGATTTTAGATACTAAATGTGGTACATAAATACGTACTGGTGTGCAGAATCTGCTGATTAGCAGGATACTGACTTCAGTTGAGATTTATCTACAAATCGGAAATGGGACGAAAGTCGCTGTTTTAACCGTAGATACCTAAGTTTAGGAACTACCCTTCGGGTAAGTACTTAAATTAGGAAACTGTTAGAATGTAACTAGTTTGACTAGATACATTATCTCTATATCAGGGTTTAATCCGTTGCGGATATACCTTTATATTCTAGAACACTAAAGTGTTTTATTTTATAAAGATGATATTGAGATAAACATATTAGATGTGAATAATAGTATTATATTTTGAATATAAATGAATCTCAAACGTATGATATGACAAACAAATAGCTCAAACTGAGTAAATCAGTTGAGACTTAAAAGTGGCATTATTTTCTGGGACACAATAACAAAGACTCGTATATCCACACTTTTGAAGAGTGGATACTATGACAGATTTGATCTTATTCAAATGATGTCTACGAATCTAGTTTATTAGACAAAGTTCCTGAAACACCTTTTACTTGGTAAAAGTGTAAGTGCCATCGATCTGTTAGCCCTTGTTCATAGTGACGTAAGTGGGCCCAATGACTAGCTAGGCTAGAGATGGATATGAATGTTTCGTGACCTTTTCGGATGTGGCATCGCGTTATGGTTATGTGTTTCTTTTGAAACACAGATCGAAAACTTTTGATGAAATCAAAGAGTATCGACACGAGGTAGACAAACAGATCGGCGAAAGTATTAAACCGTCACGGTTAGACCATGATAAAAATACTTAAGCAATAAGTTTCTCAAATACTTGAAAGAGTATAGTATTCTTTCAATGAGGACTCCTCCTGGAACACGTCGATTGACGGTATGTCCGAACAGAGATACCGAATTTTGTTGGACATGATAAGGTTAATCATGAGTCGCTCAGAGCTACCATTTTCTTCAACAGATAAGCTTTAAACAGTGCAAAACTTATTTTGAATAAGGTTCCATAATATTCTGTTAGACAGACTTCATATTAGATATGAACAGGAAAGAAACCGGGTTTTCTAATTCCTGAAGATTTGGGTATGCTAGGCATATGTTTGGATGATACCAAACTAAAACCCAAATCGGATAAGTGTATAAGTTGTGGGTTATCCTAGGGAAACCAAAGTATAGTACTTATACAACTCACAAGAGAACAATGTAATTGTTGCTCACCATGCGGTTTTCCTAAGAGAAATACCGATATGTAGTGGTAAGTGGGAGGAAAATAAAACTATTCCAGGCATCGATTCCTTAATGGAACACAGATAGTTCATCAAGGATGAAACTATACCGCAATCTTTGAATACACAAGAACCGCGTAAGTCGGAGAGAGTCAGAAAACAACCTGGGGTATGGGTTTCTGATCTCATCTCATAAAAATGTCAATCTTATTGAGGAATACGAACTGACTTCGTATGAGGAAGTGATACAAGGTATCGACTCCCTATTATGCAAAGTGCCATAAAGTCTGAAATGGATTCCATGTATACCAACCGAGTTGGGATACTAGTTGTTTTACCGAAAGGCATTGTGCCTATTGGTACTATATAAGTCTTCAAGGAAGACATACATGGAAGGCAACACACAAACGTACTAAGCTAGGCTTGTAGCAAAAAGGTATCGTTATCAACATTGTGTCGATTACGATGAAACCTTTTACCTGTTGCCATTGTTAAATCTATTTGGATAATGCTTGCTTATGTTGCATATTTCATTTATGAAATATGGCAGCTGAATGCCAAAACTGCTTTCCTTAACAGAAACCTTTTGGAGGATGTTTACAACATCCTGGCGGTTTTGTCGTACTAATAACAAGCAAACAAGGTTTGCAAGTTAATTCGATCCATGGATGGATTGAAGCAAGCATTGCGTTCTTGGAATTATCATTTTGATGTAATCATAATGGTATATGATTTAATTCAAAACGAAAATGATTCTTGTGTATATAAGGAGGTTAGTGGGAGCGCACTAACAATGTATGTCCTAAGTAATGATGACATATTATTTCTTGGAAATGATATTCCCATAATAAAATCGGTGAAAGCTTGGCTTTCGTAAAAATTCTCCGTATAATTCTTGGGAGATACAACCTTTATTCTAGGAATAAATATCTACTGGGATATATCTAAAGGTTGTTAATACTCTCCGAGAACTCGTACATTGAAATAAATGTATGCGACCTGATGTCTCATATGCTTTGAGCATATGGAGTCACAATCGGCCAATCCAAGTGATAGTCACTGGATTGATGTTAAGAACATCCTTTAGTATCTTAGATGATCTAAGGATGCTTTCTTATACTATGGAGAATGAGAACTTGAAGTGACTGGGATCACTACTACAAGTTTCCAAACCGATAATAACGACTTTAAGTAGCAACAAAGGTACTATAAAGTTTGAATAACGGAACAGTGAGCTGGAAATCTTCCAAGCAAGATACTGTTACCGGATAAACAACAAAATTGGATTATTGCTGTAGCTGAGGCAGTAATAGAAGCCTTTTGGGTCGAAAATAATCCTAATTAGATTAGGAGTCGTTCTGTCAGCAGCTGAGCTAGGCTACAGCACAGGCTAAAGAATTAATGGTCTCATCAACGATCCAGATATATACTTCAATTATACATCTGATTCGTTCGGATCATACATCGTGGCGATGTGATGATCGAATAAATCGCATCAGATGATAGTCATGCAAATCCGCTAACGAAAAACTTTTCTCAGCAAAAACGTTTGGAGAGAACCGTACATAGTTCGGGTGTAGGACATTTGAGTGATTGGCTATAGGCCAAGTGGGAGATTGTTGGACAGTTATGGCCCATAGCATCACTATTTGTACAGATCATGGTGTTGTTGTACAAATTAACTATGTGACAAAGGAAATTGCTCTTCTATCATTTTAATTAGATTACCAAGATGTATAAATGATAGAAGGTCCATATGATAAGTTCCGGATTGAGATGATATGAGACAATATCAATCCATAAAGGTTTAATCATTAAATATCCCTAGTCGTAGTATTATCGAGATTAGACATCGATAATGCGGAATAGACAGGTATTACACCTGTGCGCGTTGTGGGAGCATAACGACATAGTTCTCATATATTTGGGTATAGGATACTCATGCAAATGTAATAGGAGGTTGTGTTTACCGATGGTACGGAAACAGCTTCGCTCTGGATAGACCCCTCGGAATTCCATTGGTAGTATGACTATGTATCTATGGAAGTCCGAATCAGAGTAGGTGTATTTGGTCTTAACCTGAGACTTACACCGCTAATACTTGCGACAATCAATATACTTTTGTTTTGGTCGTCCAAGGCTTTAATAGGTTCTGTGTACGCCTCTTCTAGGTATATTGAGAATAGTAGTGTATTGGGTATGATGTCGAGATGGAAGTATCACTCCAGTCATAGTGGAGATGATGATCACGTAGGATACAGATATGGTTCTCTTATGTACTGCAGTCATCGGGATAATATGACTAGGTCATGATTATCCGATTATAGAGACTAGTTACCAGAGATCCGATATGTGCTTCGTACGGGGCAGACATAATTCCAGCCCCAGGCCTTGCACTTGACATCCGATACTGGATCGAAATACGCAATACTACATATACTACGCCTGATATAGATCACATATTCCAATAAGAATATTTCTGGAGAATTGGGTAGGCACGGTGCTTTGCTAGAAGCCAACCATGTCTTGTAAATCGGTAAAAACGTAGTACTAGGTACGTACGTGTTCGGATAGTCCGACGACCGGATTTACTGCCAACATATCCGGGGATCTCATGGGTCGCTTCCGAAGATTCACCGATGACATATGACTCACACTTTATTAATCTGGGATTAATTATAAGAGAGAGAAATTAATCTGGGATTAATTACGGAGATATTTTATCTAGGATATATTATACGAAATTGGAATTTGACGCGGATTTAAAATTAGATTTTAATTCGGGCGAACGAGTTAATTTAGAATTAATTCGTTAGTGACGTGAATAGTAATTTTGCTTGGCATAATTATTTAATTACGTCGCAACGGAAAATTTGCTAATTTGGAATTAGCGAACCCGAGTCCGGGAGTGTTTGCGGGCGCACTCGCATTGTGAATTCAAGTACGGCCCACAAGTCATATCAAGCGTCAAATCAATAGTCAATCGATTGATGTGATGTCTAGTCACTTTCAGTGATGTGACAACATGTCACTTGTGATTGATGGTGGTGGTAGGATGGCTTTAATGCCATTTACCAAATTTTGAATTTGGTATATCTTAATTGATTTTGGAAAATCAAACCAACCTAACACAATTATTTCTTCTCTCTTTCCTCTTCCCTCTCTTGGTCTTGGACCAAAATTTCCTTCTCCAAATTTTGGCAATTACTGACCGGCGTAAACACACACGTATAACGCAAGCGCACGTATCGTTCAAGTAGTATAAAAATATCGATCCCACGAGGACTTAATATCTAATCTATTAATTTTATAAGGTCAAATGATTACTAGTATCTAACATGTTGATTGATTGATTTGAAATGGTGACGATTCTAAATTTAAAAGCAAGTAAATAAAATTGTCGAAAATAGGTTTTAAGAAAATTCAATATTAAAAACTATCTAGGGTTGTGATTTCTTCCAATATCATTTAAAGATGAAGTGGTTATCTTAAAGTTGGGTAATATATTGATTCATTAACCTGGAACACTAAATTATGTGTAAGCCTCTGTCGATGGTCAGACACAAATACCCAGTTTAACCCAATTGAACCATATGTCTATGTCAACCAAATTATCTGGATTCATTAAGTTTAAGTTCCAATTATGGCTACCCCCGCCCGACAGGTATATTCCTATCCTGTAAGGAAATCTATTAAAGGGTTATTTATCCTCAAGGAAGATCGTGGGCTATTGAGTCTAAGGCTGAAACCTAAAATCCCTATGTCTAGTTCATTTTAGATTTACCAGATCAATTTTATTAATGGCCAGTTAATGAAAAAGCATTAAGATTAAGACTCAATAAATACATCTTTATATTACCCAAGCTATAATTTAACCCTTATAAAACAGTGATATTAAAAGTCATCACAACCCCAGAAAACTAATTTAGTTACAACACATAACTAGGGCTAGTAAAAACTTGAAAATAAAAGACATAAAGTAAAAATACGGTAAAGTAAATACTGAAAAGTGAATTACAATAAAATAAAATTGCTAAGGTAAAAGGAATTACTTTTACTACTACTAATTTAGATATCTCCCATAAAATAATATATAAACTTGTGATTTTTTCCAACCAGCCATATAGGCGGTAACCTGATTAAGTCAAATTAAGTCCAACCAGCCATAAAGGCGGGAACAAAATTAAATTACCAACCGACCAATCTGGCGGTATCCTTTATTAGTCAGGTTTAAACCAGATTAAAATGAATTACCAACCGACCAATCTGGCGGTATCCTTTTTAAGTCAATATTTTAAATAGTGAATATATTATTTTTAAGGGAGATTAATTTAAATAGTATCAGTAAAAGAATTACCTTTCACCCTAGCTGGGGGAGTTACCTCCTCATGGTAAATAATAAAAACTGTAAAAAGTAAAAATTAAAAATTAAATTACTATATTAACAAAACGTAATTAAAATTAATTACAAAACTAAAAAAAACTAAAAAACTAAAAATTAAAAGAAAGTAGAGAGAGAGAAACTCTCTCTTTAGATAGAATATAAGAGAGAGTGTGGTGCACTGAAATCTGAAATCTCGAGCTCAATTTATAAGCCTCGGTAGGCTTCCAGCGTCGTGACGCCAGCTTTTGTCGACGTGGCAAGCTCTGGTTCATCTGTTTGAAGATTCTGGATAAGCTGATAAGGTGACACGTGGCGCGGTGGTTGGGCTTCAATTATTGTGACACGTGGCGGCTTCTGATTGGTTGATGAGATTCTTATCCGACACGTGGGAAAGAGACTGTCGGCACCGTAGAATTGCGACACATGGCACTTCTTGATTGGCTGAGGATGATGTGGCGGTGAGGTGGCTATGTTGACTTGTTGACTTCCTGACGTGGCTGATGACATGGAGACACGTAGGATGCCACGTGGCACACATGGCGATGATGACTGTCGGCACCGTAGGATGCTGACACGTGGCACGGCGCATGTTATCAGATCGGCTGTGATGGTGACACGTGGCACGGCGTATTTTAGCAAAGTCAAACTTTTCTCAGATTCTGATTTGTGGACCCGGCGCACGTTAGCACTGTTCGGCACATTTTAGGCGTCGCGACGCGGGAATTTACCAAAATGCCATTTTCATCCAATTTTCACTGTTTTGGCCCAAATCATCTCCAGAATGTCCTGAAACTTTATTTATCTACAAAATAACACAAAACACATCAAAATATTCACAAAACTCAAGAAACTATACAAATTATTAGGTTAAATGAGTGAGAAATAGTGATATAAATACCACCTGGCAATTACCGAGAACAACAAGAAGGGAAATATAAATTTTGTGGCAAAATTTCAAGAGTGCTAGCACACATCCGGAGTCTTGTGAAGGTGATAGGGAAACCGACTTGTGAGCATGGAATTACAACACAAAGCTTGGAGCTTGGAGCACCACAATGGCCGAAAATGGAGGAGCACAAAAAGGGTGAAAGCAGAGAGTTCAAGGAGCCAAAAGCTTGAAGATTTTATCGTTCCTCACATCGTATAACCGATCGTTGTAAGTATGATTCTGCCATGCATTTACGAGTATTCACATATGTGTTTAATTTCTTGAATTGATCATTGGGACTTAATAGAAACCCAACATGTCCCGCCTTCACTTCCTTCATGTCTGCCTTGTCCATATGGTAGTCACGCATCCAGTGACCCCATTTTCCACAGTTTAGGCAGACATCTTGGGATATGTCATTTGTCTTCGTAGAATACTGTGATGATCTTTCCTTTGCCCATTTTAGAAGCTCTGGCTCTGTCTCCTTGAGCATAGCCATCAACTCTCCAAGTGTTTACTCTTGATTCATGATGAACCTGCCCCAAATTTCGGGTAGAGCCTATAAGATCAAATCTTCGGTAGTCTCAGCCACGTAGGTAATGCCCAGCTAACCTAGCTGATCGATGTCAGCAATCATCTGCGACACCTAGTGCTCTCCAGATGTACCCTCTGACATACGTGAGCGAAAGAGCTTCTTTTGCAATTCGTACTTCTAAGATCTAATAATAGATCTATGAAGATCCTTTAATTTCAACATCATGGTATAAGGATCTAATCCTTAGTTTTGACGAAAAAATTAAAGTATAATTGCATCAAGCATAAAGGATTGAGCACTAAAATTATCATCACCATGAGTCTTCTAAAGCTCATGCTCTACTATTTGCTCAACTCCGGGCTCAGACCCGAGATGTCACTCTATCAAATAGAATAACTTCTCAGTTCCCGAGGTTCTATTCCCAATCTGAAAATTGGAGCCGTTTACAAATATTTTCACTGAGGATTATGTTTTAAACGCTAATCTTTCAGTTATCTTGATTTCAATAGTCCAACTATCCAATCAACGATTTCAGGTAATATTGATTATAATGATTACTATAGTCTAACTATATAATCAACTACAATTGTTCGATTATATTCAAATGTATTGATTACTATAATCCAATTATATAACCAACTACAATTGACATAGTTTGAATACAGTCTAACTGTTTAATTTTAAAACAACAATTAAATATTAGTCCAACTAATATATTTATAAATTAATGACGAAAATTGAAATGAGCGCGTATTGGCAAGTATCTAAACGAAATTGCAAATTTAATACTTGCCTCTCACTATTTTTCGGCGAGCCTCTAACCCTCTGTTGAGTACTCGGGAAACCTAGTTTCCTAGTGGGCTAGGATCCCGTTAAATAGCACACAATCTTGACTTTGGCCAACAAATTGTATGAAACTTAACTAGGTAGATCTCTAAGATCAATTGGATCTCATCTAAATCCTAGATCCAGTAGGTGGACATCCAAGTCCGAAACATATATCCAATATATGCCAATATATCCAATATATTCCCTAACATTTTTCCTCTAAATCAACTAAGCCTTGGCTTTAGCTCAAAAGCTTAATGATTCTAGTTAAGCGTGACCCATTGACTTTGGAAAGCTTCGTAATCGATGTCGATGGACAAGAAGTGATCTTGACTTTGGCCAACAAATCACAACTTGGACAAGACATGCGATATGGAACAAAGCCTTCATGATTCAAACACATCCGCGATGGATAAAGGTCTTGACTTGGGCAAACAAACTAGTGCCAATCTTGGATCTTGAGAGAGAATCACTCAATGGAAGGAAAACGCTTAATATTTGTTGAGGGTTTTTTGCGTAATTGGCAACCAATTAATTATCTTTGATTAGGTCTCATCATACACCCAAATTATTCCTAGAACAAATCACTCCATTTCCTCTCCCCGGCTAGCACTATTCTTACTTCTACCCAATTACATAACACTTCTAAAGAAACCTCATTTACATTGAGGGGAATAGGTGAGAAGAGAAATACAATGAGAAAAGAGGTAATAGGCTGGACACGCAGGTCCAATTTAATAAATTCTAAATTTATTACAACAATTTCCAAAATTACTCTCACTCATCTAATATCCATCCGATATACATTATTCATACATCACATCCATGTATTCACACAAAGCATGTTATCAATCAATCTAATCCAATTAATTAATCTTTAATTAGTGACCATCCAATGTTCAAACAACGATTTCATTTAAGAATAAGTACTCAAAGTACGAATTCTTGAATTATATCGAACTACAATTTTAAATCCAATTTATTTTGTATTCAATTCTAATTCTTTATTTAATTCCAAATTAAATAATTACACTTTTGATGTGCCTTTATGACTTAGATTCCAAATCTAATCTTAATGGGACTCAAAGCCCAATTAACATCCAATGTCAATTTAATTAAAGTCCAATGGGCTTTTAATTAATTCATAAGGCATGGACTTTGGCAACCAAAGCCCAATAAGGAATCACCCTTTGCCACAAAATTAATTTTGGCCCATTAGGCCCAATTAATTATTTAAAGGCCCAATGATCATATTTGGAATTTATGGAAATGGTTTTAGGCCCAATTGGATCCAACCAATTATCCTAAACCAAACTTGGCTCAACCAAGCCCATTTAGCCCAAATACAATATTTTAGCCCAATTCCAAATTAAGCCAAATTAATTTAATCACAATATTCCAAATATCACAATTATTTAAGTAAAGTGTATTAGCCATAATTAATTAGTTAAATTAATATTTCCAAAACACCTATTACACTAATTAATCATGTTTTAATTAATCAACTTATGTCCAACACAAATTGAAGCAAAATCAATCCAACATGCTTATTAAGCTCTCGGCAATATGGTAATTTTTCCATCAATTTTGATTTCAATCCAATTAAATCACAAATCTATTTATCCATGTATTTTAAACACATCCAATGGCTTAAAATCAAAAATCACCAAGAGCTTAGGATTCCTATTGCATTCGGCCAAGCAACATGAATTGGGGAAAATTAATCCAATTAGTTTTTCATCAAATTGATCATTTATAACTTTAAGTTAACATTATATAAGCATACTCAAATAAAAAATACCCAAATCAAGATTAAGAACCCTAAATTCAATTTCATGCTCAATTATGGCTCTGATACCATTGTTGGGTTTTCTAGGTCAAACCAAGATAAATTAAGCAAGAAATCATGTGAATACTCAAAGTAAAGTTACAGAAACATCACAAAAGGTGACTAATGATGTGACTTGATGTGGGCCCCACTTGATTCAAAATCGGAGTGGGCCCGTAAACATATCCCGGGCTTGGGTTCGTTAATTCTGAATTAACGAATTTTCCGTTGCGACTTAATTAAATCAAATTTAATTAAATAATAATGCCTAGCAAAATTACTATTAAAGTCGCTCGCGAATTAATTCTAAATTAATTCGTTCGCCGGAATCAAAATCTAATTTTAATTCTGTTATGAAATCTAATTTCATTTAATATATCGAATATATTATTTTATCGATTAATTCCAAATTAATCGTTCTCTCTCTTCTAATTGAATTTTATCCCAGATAAAATTCTCCGTAATTAATCCTAGATTAATTTTCTCTCCCTTCTAATTAATCCCAGATTAATTATGTTCGAGTCATACGTCATCGGTGATTCTTCGGGAAGCGACCCATGAGATCCCTGGATATGTTGGCAGTAAATCCGGTCATCAGAATATCCGAATAAATGCGTACCTAGTACCACGTTCTTACCGATTTAAAAGACATGGTTGGCTTCTAGCAAAGCGCCATGCCTACCCAATTTTCCAGAAATATTCTTTTAAGGAATATGTAATCTATGTCAGGCGTAGTATACGTAGTATTGCGTATTGCGATCCAGTATCGGATGTCACATGCTAGGCCTGAGGCTGGAATTGTGTCTGCCTCATACGAAGCATATATCGGATCACTAGCAACTAGTCTCTGTAATCAGATAATTATGACCTAGTCATATTATCCCGATAGCTGCAGCATTTGAGAGTACTAGTTCAGTATCCCTGCGTGATCATCATCTCCATATGACTGAAGTGATACTTCCATCTTGACATCACACCCAATACACTACGATTCTCAATATACCTAGAAGAGGCGTACACGAAACCTGTTAAAGCCCCGGACGACCAAAACCAAAGTATATTGATGTCACAAGTATTAGCGATGCAAGTCTTAGGTTAAGATCAAATACACCTACCTTGATTCGGACTCCCATAGACACATAGTCATACTACCATGGATTCCAATGGGTCTATCCAGAGCGAGCTGTTCCGTACCATCGGTAAACACAACCTCCTATCACACTTGCATAAGTATCCAATACTTAAATATATGAGAACTATGCCGTTATGCTCCCACAATGCGCACAAGTGCAATACTAGTCTATTCCGCATTATCGATGTCCAGTCTCGATAATACTACGACTAGGGATATTTAATGATTAAACCTTAGTGGATTAATATTGTCTCATATCTTATTAATCCGGTACTAATCATATAGACTTTTATCATTTATGTATCTTGGTAATCCAATTACAAATGATAAAAGAGCAATTTCTTTTGTCATATAGTTAATTTGTACAACAACACAATGTTCTGTACAAATAGTGATGCTATGGGTCATAATTGTCCAACAATCTTTGTCTTCCTCCATGTCAAGGATAATGAAATCTGCTGGGAGAATGAGTTTGTCAACTTTGACCAGCACATCTTCAACGACTCCTCTCGGAAATGCGAGCGTTCTATCAGCAAGTTACAGCGAGACTGAGGTAGGCATTGTGTAGACACTGCATTTTTGCATATAAGTCCCGATGATGAGTCGAGACACTACCTCTTTAATTGTGGAAGCCGCGGGAAACAGACGTCGGAAGGGAAGGGTCAAGAATTGACATTTCCGTTGGATTTAATTCGCTGGATTAGCTTCGGGTTCGCTTGTTGGACCTCCGTTTTAAAAACACACCTTTAGCCTAAACCCCGCAAGACACACACCAAGCCCATACGTCACCAAGCCACACACCAAGCCCACTAAATGGACCAAGCCCACACGCCCAAATTCTTAAGCACACGCCCACTAGCCTTCCTAAATAACAAAACACACATTAACAACATGCATAAATCAAGCCAAATCCCCCTTCCTAAATTAAAGAAATCCCATCAAATAATTTCCTAATCCACCTAAATTACATTCCCTAAGTAAAAGATAGAAATCAAATCATATCCGTAACTAAAAGAGAAGAAATTAAATTAAATCAAAACACTTCCCTAATTAAAACATTTTCCTAATCACATACTAATTAAAAATATCTCTCATTAATGCACAAATCATTTTCCTTCTCAAACAAGGATAACCCCCATCCCTTTCCCTATAAAAAGAACCATTCACCAACACATTAAACCCCTGGCTCATTCACACAAATAAACAAAGAATACAACCTCTCTCTCTCTATTTTCTTACTCACGCCACTGACATGCACCCTCCACACGCCTAACCTGGCTTCACCCTTCCATTAACACATCACCCTCTCACACAAATAAGCCTCACCAATCAGCCTACCCACTCACGCATCACCTAAAGCCCACTCAATGCCACTGCCCTTCACACTTCAACGAAGCCACCAGCCCCTCCCTTTCACGCTAACCACACACAAAACCTGCCCCTTCATCATGCAAGCCTACCTTCAACACTCAGCCAAACCTTCCATAAACACCACACGCACAAGCCTTCAAAGCCTGCCCATTCATCACTCAACAACACGTCCTCAAATCCCCCTCAGAATCAACGCCACCAGCCCCTAACTAGCTAACAAAACTGCCCAAAATTGCACCCATAGACCGCCGCAAATAAACCCCCCTCATCTTTCACGCCTAGCCCTCTAACTAGCTAACAAACCTGCCCAATATTGCACCCATAGACTGCAGCAAATAAACCCCCTCATCCTCACACGCCTAGCCCCCTAACTAGCTAACAAACTTCCCATATTGCACCTATAGACTGCCGCAATAAACCCTTCACAAACTGCCCAAAACAGTCCCCGAATTAACCCAAAAACTGCACCAAAAACTGCCCAAAATAGTGACGAAACCTGCCCCCAAACCATTCCAAATAAATCACAAAACAGTCCCCTAATTACCAAAAACAGTGACCAGAAAATACAACAAAAAATAGCAGCGAAACAGAGTGAAAACAGCAGCTCAAACAGCGAAACAGCGAGGAAAAATGTTGGATTAGTTAACCAAAAAAGTACGGAACATCAACCCTTCCGACGGCCGTGTAACGCATTTTTGAGAGACGACGAAAGAGGTTAGACCTGAGGGCACCTTCTTTATTTATTATCTTTTGTTTCTTTTACTTATTTTAATATATTATCGCATGAGAGTCTTTTATTGAGGCATGATGTGAATTCCGGATGAACGGAATGCATGTTATCTTTTGTGGTATATCAGATGGAAACTCGGACGTAAATTCCGTAGCCGATTCCGAATGGACGGTATTGCGGTTTGCACTCGGGACACAATGCCACGTACCGCTTGAGAGACACGTATTTCTTTTCATCCAAACCTGTATTTGAGCATGATGTAGTTAGTGGATTATTTATTATTTAAGCATGATTTAGCCTAGTTTATTGTTTATTTTTAAGTATGATTTTGTTATTTATTTAAGCATGATTTAGTTCTTTGATTTTGCATTAGGAATTTAGTTTATGCTTTTGTTTAAATAATTATTTATTTGCGTTGGATGATTCAGCATGCTCGTTGTGTGATATTATATGCTTGCCGTTATAATGACTTATTTTCAAAGCATGCGAACTTAGTCGTAGGATTTAATTTCATGAATGAGAACTAGATCTAAGTCATCTTTGAGCATATATGTCGCATAGATTCGTTTAGTTTATTGTACAAATCATATCGTTACAAGTGACATAAGTAAGGGACCATTCCGAACCCAACGGTTTGAGTTCTTCCATTGCGAGGGGTGAGTACGACCTTAAATCATTTTCTCGGTTCACACCAGGTGGCGACTCCATGTTATTTCTCCGGTTTAGTTCCCCCACGGGCTACTCCGTACTCCCAACTAGGCCGCGAGCCTAGAACAGCGTCACCGATTTCTGTGTCCTACAGTCTGGCGACTCCACTGGGGATAGAGAATCGGCCCTGAAATAATGCCTTGTAGTGATTATGATTTGTGCTTTAGTTAACCGTGTCTATAGTGAGTTGAGGGGATTTAAGCAAAGGCATTGTTAAGGCTCGGTGATGGTTTGGTGTCTTCCTTCATTCACTACCTTTCTATAAGGAAAAACTGTGAAGACACCTAGATAATCATTACCCGTAGCTCGTTGTGACAGACTAATTTGGAGGACTTGTTGTTTATTCCTGTCACCAAGGTGATAAGAGCCTAAGAGACTTGGGTATTTAAGAGAGTTCGCTCCACCCTCTCTCTGGGGAATCTACAATGGGAAATCCATTTGACAGTTAGTCACACACCATATCTCGTTGGCACGTACCTTAAGGTATAAAAAAGGTGTGCTCACTTGGTCGCTTGAACCCTTGAGTGAGGAGTCCTAGTTGTGGGCAATCCTTCGCCGGCGAGAGCCTTTGTCTATACCCCTGTGAACCCGCATGTGAACCGTAGTTATATGACCTATAGAAGCCACCCTTTATGCTTTTGATAACCACATGCATATTATATCTCATACATCGCACGCATCTCATGCATACATGCATCATGTTAACCCCGTATCTTAAAAGCCATCATAGATATCTATTGAGTTAGAGAAAAAAAAAATTTGTCAAGAAGAGTTTAGCAAACATGGATATCGGGAAAAAAGAAGTCGAGAAACAGAAAATTTTACGGCAAGATAGAAAGACCATGGTGGGCCAAAAAAATGAGAAAAAAAATGGAAAAAAAATGAAAAAAAAGGAAAAAAAGAAGAAAAAAAAATAGATTAAAAAAAGAAAGAAAGAAAAAAGAAATTGTTTTTTTTTTAGTCCTTGATAGTTAGACATAAGTCCAATGATGAAATCGTTTGCTTGAGGGAGAAATCTTAGAAACGATAAACTCTCGATGTGCTTTTATCTGATAATTTGAGTAATTGATCTATGTTAGACTCGTAAGCACTTGATTATGGTTCTTAGCAGTGAAAACCTGAGTAGTTAGCAAGTGACTAGTTGAAGAACCTTGATTATGGTTCTATCTTGATTTGCTTATGTTATGATGTGTGGTATAGTTGTAAATGAAAAAAAAGTCTCTAAAGAAAAGAATTGAACCACCTATAACCAATAAGCGTGAAGCTACCCATGGGCGAGTATTAGGACCACCATGAGGAGAAATGCTACCTTAAAGAGTAGGTGTGTTGAAAAAAAAGAGAAAAGAAAAAAGAAGTTCAAAATGAAAAGAAAAAAGAAAGAGATAAAAGAGAAAGAAAACCATACCATATTGAGCACAGAAAAGCAACTGCAGGCATAATTGAGACATCTAGGTTGGTTTGACCCATCGATCCCATTTTTTTGACGAAATCATTGAGTTGGCTCACCTGGGGATGAATCTGCAAAAGAACCTTTGCACACACACACTTTGAGTCTGGCTTAGATCATTTATTCAAAGACTTGGATTTGAGTTGCGTTGAATGTTTTAAGGTTCTCTGGTTTCATTACTGAGCATTCTATGAGGGTAATAATATGTGTAACTATTGGGACTATTTCGTAGCATGTGATATAGTATGATGATATGGAATGTGACATCACGTGGTTCACCTTGACCTATTACAAGCAGCGAAGAGCAGAAAGCTAAATCAAGACTGGGGGCGACCAGTCTACCACCTCGAAAATAAGGGAAACAACGAGATCTTGAGCCATGAGACAAAAGAGAACCAACCAATCACCAGAAGAGAACTGGCATAGAGAAATTGCAAGCAGACCCAGGGGGCGACCAAAGACTTTTGTAGGCAAGAAGCAATGAAGAGCACAAAGAAGACCTAACCCATCGGTAGGAAACACATTCATGCATGCATGCATACACGTCATATACACATAATCTTTGTCTTGTTTTTGTTCATAGGTTTTAAAGAAAATGAGAAAGCGACAAATGCAAGCCAACCAGAAATAACAGGATAGCATCATTAGTTTCGGTAATGAATCCCAGGGTCGAGGCCCACATCAGTATCAGTTTGGGGCGAGGCCCATATCAGTATCAGTCTGGGGGCGAGGCCCACATCAGTATCAGTCTGGGGGCGAGGCCCACATCAGTATCAGTCTGGGGGCGAGGCCCACATCAGTATCAGTCTAGGGGCGAGGCCCACATCAGTATCAGTTTAGGGCGAGGCCCATATCAGTATCAGTCTAGGGGTGAGGCCCACATCAGTATCAGTCTGGGGGCGAGGCCCACATTAGTATCAGTTTGGGGGCGAGGCCCACATCAATATCAGTTCGGGGCGAGGCCCACATCAGTATCAGTTTGAGGATGGATATGGGTCGAGGCCCACATCAGTATCAACTTGGGGATGAGTCTCAGGGTTGAGGCCCACGTCAGTATCAGTTTAGGGTTGAGGCCCATACATCATCAGTGTCAGTTTTGGGGATGCGTCCCAAGGTCGAGGCCCACATCAATATCAGTTTGGGGATGAGTCCCAGGGTCGAGGCCCTTATTAGCATCAGCCCAGGGAACAAAGCCCACATTTAATACAGCTCGGGAACAAAGCCCACAGTCAATACAGTTCGGGAATATAGCCCATGGAACAAAGCCCACAATCAGTTCGGGAATAAAGCCCACTCTTAACTCAGCTCGGGAACAAAGCCCACTCTCCACACAATTCAAGGAACAAGACCCAAGGGAACAAGACCCACAATTCAGGGAACAAGACCCTCAACTCAAATCGGGAATAAAGCCTACAGTCAACATAAGTTTGGGAACAAAGCCCAGGGAATAAAGCCCATATTCAGTACAGCTCTGGAACAAAGCCCACAATCAACAGTTCGGGAACAAAGCCCAATCACAATCAACAGTTCGGGAACAAAGCCCACAGTCAACACAAGTTCAGGAACAAAGCCCACTCTCAACACAGTTCGGGAATAAAGCCTAGGGGAATAAAGCCCTATTTCAACAAGTTCAGGAACAAAGCCCCGGGAATAAAGCCCACTCTCTACACAGCTCGGGAATAAAGCCCAGAGGAATAAAGCCCTATCTTGACACAGTTCGGGAACAAATCCTAGGGGAATAAAGCCCACTTTCAAAACAGTTTGGGAATAAAGCCCAGGGGAATAAAACCCTATCTTGACATAGTTCATGAACAAAGCCCAGGGGAATAAAGCCATATCTTGACACAGTTCGGGAACAAAGCCTAGGGGAATAAAGCCCACTTTCAAAACAGCTTGGGAATAAAGCCCAGGGGAATAAAGCCATACCTTAACACAGTTCGGGAACAAAGCCCATGGGAATAAAGCCCTATCTTGACACAGTTCGAGAACAAAGCCTAGAGGAATAAAGCCCACTTTCAAAACAGCTCGGGAATAAAGCCCAGAGGAATAAAGCCCTATCTTAACACAGTTCGGGAATAAAGCCTATGGGAATAAAGCCCTCTCTCAACACAGTTTGGGAACAAAGCCAATATTTAATACAGTTTGGGAACAAAGCCCAAAGGTCAAGGCATCTCAGGATAACAAGTAAGTTAAGCAACAGCTGGCGAGCCAGGTAAGTAAAAATGCATGCATAACTTTGATAGGATTGTCATTGTCATACACTGCACAAGTCCCATCAAAGTGGAGGCGACTGTAGACACTGTATTTTTGCATATAAGTCCCGATGATGAGTCTCGCATGGAGACACTGCCTCTTTAATTGTGGAAGCCATGGGAAACGGACGTCGGAAGGGAAGGGTCAAGAATTGACATTTTGTTGGATTTCATTCGCTGGATTAGCTTCGGGTTCGCTTGTTGGACCTCCATTTTAAAAACACACCCTTAGCCCAAAACCCCGCAAGACACACACCAAGCCCACACGTCACCAAGCCACACAACAAGCCCACTAAATAGACCAAGCCCACAAACCCAAATTCTTAAGCCACACGCCCACTAGCCTTCCTAAATAACAAAACACACATTAAAGACATGCATAAATCAAGTCAAATCCCCTTCCTAAATTAAAGAAATCCCATCAAATACTTTCCTAATCCACCTAAATTACATTCCCTAATTAAAAGATACAAATGAAATCATATCCCTAACTAAAAGAGAAGAAATCAAATTAAATCAAAACACTTCCCTAATTAAAAGATATCTCTCATTAATGCAAAAATCCTTTCCTTCTCAAACAAGGATAGCCTCCATCCATTTGCCTATAAAAAAAAACCATTCACCAACACATTAAACCCCTGGCTCATTCACACAAATAACCAAAGAATACAACCTCTCTCTCTCTTTCCTTACTCACGCCACTGACCTGCACCCTCCACACGGCTAACCTGGCTTCACCCTTCCATTAACACATCATCCTCTCACCCAAATAAGCCTCACTAATCAGCCTACCCACTCACGCATCACCTAAAGCCCACTCAACGCCACTGCCTTTCACACTTCAACGAAGCCACCAGCCCCTCCCTTTCACGCTAACCACACACAAAACCTGCCTCTTCATCACGCAAGCCTGCCTTCAACACTCAGCCAAACCTTCCACAAACACCACACGTACAAGCCTTCAAAGCCTGCCCCTTCATCACTCAACAACACGTCCTCAAATCCCCCTCATAATCAACGCCACCAGCCCCTAACTAGCTAACAAAATTGCCCAAAATTGCAACCATAGACCACCGCAAATAAACCCCCCTCATCCTTCACGCCTAGCCCCTAACTATCTAACAAACTGCCCAATATTGCACCCATAGACTGCCGTAAATAAACCCCCATCATCCTTCACACCTAGCCCCCTAACTAGCTAACAAACTGCCAAGTATTGCACCCATAGACTGCCGCAAATAAACCCTTCAAAAACTGACCAAAATAGTCACCGAATTAACCCAAAAACTGCCCCAAAACCAGTCCAAATAAACCACAAAATAGTCCCCTAATTACCAAAAATAGTGACCAGAAAATACAACAAAAAACAGTAGCCCAAACATCGAAACAACGAGGAAAAACATTGGATTAGTGAACCAGAAAAGTTACGGAACATCAACCCTTCCGACGGTCGTGTAACGCGCTTTCGAGAGACGACGAAAGAGGTTAGACCTGAGGGCACCTTCTTTATTTATTATCTTTCGTTTCTTTTACTTATTTTAATAAATTATCGCATGAGATTCGTTTATTGAGGCATGATGTGAATTCTGGATGAACGGAATGCGTATTCTCTTTTGTGGTATATCGGATGGAAACTCTGACGTAAATTCCATAGCCGATTCCGAATGGACGGTATTGCGGTTTGCACTCGGGACACAATGCCACGTACCGCTTGAGAGAAACATATTTCGTTTTATCCAAACTTGTATTTGAGCATGATGTAGTTAGTGGATTATTTATTATTTAAGCATGATTTAGCCTATTTTATTGTTTATTTTTAGTATGATTATGTTATTATTTAAGCATGATTTACTTCTTTGATTTCGCATTAGGAATTTAGTTTATGCTTTTGTTTAAATAATTATTTATTTGCGTTGGATGATTCAGCATGCTCGTTGTGTGATATTATATGATTGCCGTTATAATGACTTATTTTCAAAGCATGCAAACTTAGTCGTAGGATTTACTTTCATGAATGAGAACTTGATCTAAGTCATCTTTGAGCATATATGTCGCATAGATTCAATTAGTTTATTGCACAAATCATATCGTTACAAGTGACATAAGTAAGGGACCATTCCGAACTCAACGGTTTGGGTCTTCTCTTGCGAGGGTGAGTGCGACCTTAAATCATTTTCCTGGTTCACACCGGGTGGCGACTCCATATTATTTCTCCGGTTTAGTTCCCTCGCGGATACTCCATACTCCCAACTAGGTCGCGGCCTAGAACAGCGTCACCGATTTCTGTGTCCTACACATTGCTTCTCTCCAATTTACAGTTTCCTGTAAATAGAAAAAGACATCAAATTAACACTTGCACCTAAATCACATAAATCCTTACCGATGTAATGTTCTCCAATGGTGCATGGGACTGTGAAACTGCCAGGATCTTTCAACTTTGGGGGAAGTTTCCTCTGAATGATGGCACTGCATTCTTCTGTCAATGTTATTGTCTCATAATCTCCCAATCTCCGCTTTTGTGAAAGAATGTCTTTCATGAATTTGATGTAACTCGACATTTCTTCCAATACTTTTGCGAATGGGATGTTGATATGCAGCTTTTTGAAGACCTCTAGGAATTGAGCAAACTGCTTGTCCAGTTTGTTTTTCTGAAGACGCTGAGGAAAAGATGGAGGTGGAATGATCTGATATTTTTCTTTTTCCTTTGCTTATTTTTCCTCCATCTGTGGAACTTCATCTTTTGGAACTTCTTCAATTGTTGCCTTGATTCCAACATCTTTGTTGATTTCAATACCGTTTTCAAGGTAATGGCTTGACATTGCTCCTTCCCTCGGTTCCTTGGATTTGGTTCTGTGTTGCTGGGAAGATTTCCTGACGGTCTGTAACTCTGGGCATTAGCCAGTTGTCCAATTTGATTCTCCAGTGGTTTGATGGAAGCTGATTGGCTCTGAAAGATAGCATCATATGCTGTTTGTTGCTTTTTGAACATCTCTACAATCCATTCTTTCATTTCTGGTTCTTTTTCAAACTCCTAGATTTTGTTCTGTTGCTAGAATCCAGGTGGTGGATAGTTCTTTTGCCCTGAATTGTTGCTCCATGAAAAATTAAGATGATTCCTCCACCCTGGGTTGTAGGTGTTGGAATATGGATTGTTCCCCTATTTGTTGAAATTATTGACATAATTCACCGTCTCTTTAAGTTGGTTTGGTTCTTGTGCTCCACCAAAAGGTGAACTAGTGGAACCAATGTTATTTTGTGTCCTGAGAGACTCCATGAATTTGCATATCTGATCCAGCTTGGCATTGACTGATATATGGCTCCAACTTCATAAATTCCTGCAATTCTTTGAATCATGCTCCTTTTTATTGGCCACAAGAATTGTTGTTGGCCATTTCTTCGATTAGGTCCCAGGCTTGATCTTCTCCTTTTGCCATTAAAGCTCCTCCAGCAACAGTATCGATTATGGTTCTCATCAGTCCAGAAAGTCCATTAGAAAGTTTGGACTTGAAGCCATTTTGGAATCTCATGGTGAGGATATTTCTGGAGAAAATATTTATACCTTTCCCAAGCTTCGTAAAGAGTCTCCGAATCATGTTGTACAAAAGATGTGATGTCATTCCTCACTTTTGTTGTTCTAGCTGGTGGAAAGTACTTTGCAAGGAATTTGGTGACTAGATTGTTCCAAATTATGATGGAACCTGCTGGTAGTGAATGTAGCCAAGCCTTTGCTCTGTCTTTCAAGGAATATAGAAAAACACACAGTCTCATTGCTTCTTCAGCTCCTCGGTTGTAATTGAAAGTGCCGCAAACTTCCATGAAGTTGCTGATGTGGGCATTAAGATCTTCAGTTGCATTCCCCCCAAACCGAACTGACTGCTGAATCATCTGAATGCATGTTTTGATGTCACACGTATTTTCTGGCAAGGGAGGAAGTACAATATAGGAAATGAAGTCGTCTACCACCGGAATGGTTCTGTCTCGAATGGGAATTAGTGGTGCAACCTCCAAAGGTTCAGGTTCCATGTTAATGATTGCTTCTTGGCATTCTCGCCTTTCCCTTCTTAACTGTCTGATAGTTCTTTCAATCTGTGGGTCAAACGGTCAGATTTCAAAGCTTCTGGTTCGTCTTATGTAGTGTGTGAGAACCTGAAACATAAGAAAATAAAAACAATAAGTATAAAGAAATTAGATACAAGTAAATGTATCTAACCTCAAAACTAATAGTGAAAGATAAATAAGTCCCCGGCAACGGTGCCAAAAACTTGACCGGTGCTTTCACACGCGTATAATGCAAGTGCATGTACGTTCAAGTAGTATAAAAAGTATCGATCCCACGAGGACTTAAAACCTAAGCTATTAATTTTTATGAGGCCAAATGATTACTAATATCTAAATGGTGACTTTTAAAAAAAACATGTAAATAAAATTGCACGAAAGTAAATTAAGTGAAAATTCAATTCTTAAGAAACTATCCAAGGTTGTGATTTCTTCCAATATCTAATTAAAGATGAAGTGGTTATTTCATGTTTGTGTAATATATTGATTTACTAACCTGGAACACAAAATTATACAAAAGCCTCTGTCGATGTTCAGATGCAAATACCTCGTATAACCTAATTGAACCATATGTCTTTGTCAACCAAATTACATGGATTCATTAAGTTTAAGTTCCAATTATGGCTACCCCCCCCGCCCGACATGTATATGTCTATCCTGTAAGGAAATCTATTAAAGGGTTATCTATCCTCAAGGAAGATCGTGGACTATTAAGTCTAAGGCTAAAACCTAAAATTCCTTTGTCAAGTTTATTTTAGATTTACCAGATCAATCTTATTAATGGCCAGTTAACAAGACGCATTAAGCTTAAGACTTAATAAGTAAACCTTTAAATTACCCAAACTATAAAATAACCTCTTATAAACCGGTGATATTGGAATTCATCACAACCCCAGATAACTAACTTAGTTACGACACATAACTAGGGCTAGTAAAAACATTAAAATAAAAGACATAAAGTAAAATACTGAAAAGTAAATACGGTAAAGTAAATGCTGAAAAGTAAAATTACAATAAATTGCTAGGGTTGAAGGATCTACTTTAACTACTATATTTTAGATATCTCCATTAATAAATATATTAACTTGTGATGATATTACCAACCAGCCATATAGGCGGTAACCTGATTAAGTCAAATTAATTCCAACCATCCATAAAAATGGTATCAATATTTGTCCATAATCCAGCCATATAGGTAGAAATTACCAACCGACCAATCAGGCGGTATCCATGCTTAGTCAGATTAATACCAGTTTATAATTGATTACCAACCGACCAATTTAGTGGTATCCTTATTAAGTCAAATTTTGAATAGTGAATATATTATAATTAAGGGAGATTAATCTAATAGAAGTAATAAAAGTTTTACCTTTCACCCTAGCAGGGGGAAGTTACCTCCTCATGTTGAATAGTAAAAACTGAAAAAGTAAAGAAAGTAAATTATTATTACATAAAGTAATTAAAATTAATTACAAAACTGAAATTAAAATAAACTAGATATAAAACTCTCTATTTACATCAGAGAATTCAGAGAGGAAGGTGCATCTGAAACTGAAATCTCGAGCTGAATTTATAGGCGTCGATAGGCTCTCCACATCGCGACGTGCAAGGATCAAGCGTCGTGATGCGACACGTGTCACATTCTGATTAGTCCGCCAAGATTCTTATCCGATGACGTGGCATTTTGGATGATTAATTCAATAATTGAGCTGACGTGGCGATGATATGGAAATGACGTGGCGACACATGGCGATAGTGATTCTCGGGACAGTAGGATTGTGACACGTGGCGCGCTGTGATTGGCTGATGATGAAGTGGACGCCAAGTGGCAAGCTGACTCGGCATTTGACTCGGTCTTCTGATGATGTGGTTGTAGGACACAGAAATCGGTGACGCTGTTCTAGGCTCGCGGCCTAGTTGGGAGTACAGAATAGCTCGTGGGGAACTAAACTGGAGAAATAACATGGAGTCGCCACCCACTGTGAACTGGGAAAATGTGATTTAAGGGCGTACTCACCCCTCACAAGGAAGACCTCAAACCGTTGGGTTCGGAATGGTCCCTTACTTATGCCACTTGTAATGATGTGATTTGTGCAATATCTTAACTGAATCCATGCAACATGCTCAGGACAACCTATATCTAGTTTATGGTCATAAAGATAAATCCTATGTCTAAGTTTGCATGCTCGGAAAGTAAGTCATCATAACACACGACAACACACGACAATCTCATGAACATATTTCAATTATATAATGCGAATTCAACACAACATAAAAACTTAATGCAAATTTCAAATGCAAAACGAATAACTAATAATGCTAAAAAAATAAATAACTAAATAACATACTAGACTAAATCATGCTTACAGAAAATAAATAACGTACTAGCAACCTAATCATGCTCAAAACAGGTTGGATGAAACAAAATACGTGTGTCTCTCAAGTGGTACGTGGCGTTGTATCCGAGTATAAACCGCACTACCGTCCATTCGGATTCGGCTATAGAATTTACGTCCGGGTTTCATCCTATATACCACAAAAGGGAACACATATTCCGCTCATCCTACAATCACATCAAGCCTCAAATGACTCTCATGCAATAATATTTAAAATAAATAAAATAATGAGATATAAATAAAAGGGTGCCCTCAGGTCTAACCTATTTTGTCATCTCACGAAAGGCGTTACATGGCCGTTTGAAGGGGGGATGATCCGCAACTCTTCTGGTTCACTACTCAATGTCTTTCCTTGTTGTTTCACATGTTTGGGCTGCTATTTTCACTCTATTTCGCTGTTGTTTTAAGGGTATTTTCTGGTCATTTGTTTTGGTAATTTAGGCTACTATTTTTGCGGTTTTTGGAGGGCTAGGGGTTGCGGTTTTTGTCTCTGTTTTAGACAGCTTTTGATACATTTTTCAGTGTAGTTTTGGGCAGTTTTTAGGTACAGTTTTGGGGGCTATTTTGCGTAATTGGGGCTGCAGTGCAGGCTAAGTTTTTGAGGTGGTTTGTGCGTGAATTGGGCTACTTGGGGGTTTTTTTTCCACGGCAATTTGAAGGGATTTTCATGCGGTTGTGGTGCGGCTTGTGAGGGGCTTTGTGGGCTTTGTTTGTGTTGTTTGTTGTGTGAAGGTTTGTGGGCTTGTGGCATTGCGTGAATTAAAGGTGAGGTAGGCTGTGACCTGTAATGGCTGTAATGGTATGCAAGGAGTTGAGACGATGAGCTGGTTACGGGCATGTTGATGTGAATTAGCTTAGTGGTAATGGCAGGTGTTGATGCGTGGAGATAGTGGCTTATGCGCATGTGAGGTTGTCTAGGTGTGAAGCTGTGTTGGTGTGTGGCGTAGGCTGACTTGAATCACATAGAGGCTATTTGATTTGTTACGGCAACATATGGCTAGCTAGGGGCAGGCGGCGTGAATTGGTGAAGGTGATGAAGGCTTATGCGGCAAAAGGTGTGCTTGGGGGAGATGCTTGGGCGTGTGTATGCTCTCAAAACCTTATGATTTGTGTGAATGTTATGTGAATTGTTTTTCGTGAGAAATCAGCCAGGGTTGTGAAGGGTGGTGAAGGGTTCTTTTTATAGGCAAATGAGAGGTGACTTTCCTTATTGGAACAGGAAAGAATCTTCTATTGATGGTGACATCTCTCTAATTGGTATCTTATAAGGAAAAGATCTCTTAATTTAGGATTGTGATTGGCTTTTGATTAGGAAAGGGATCTATGAGATTTATTTTAATTAGGAGGGGATTTGACTTGATTTAAGCATGTGTTAAATGTGCATATCCCTAATCTAGAGAGCTATGGGCGTGAATCTTGGTCCATGGGTGTGGGCTTTGGTCCTTTGGGTAGGCTTGGGTGTTTAGGTTTGGTTTATGGTTTGGTAAGTGGTTAATGGGGGTTTTGGGCCGAGGATAAGCTTTGAAACAAGATCCAACAAGCAACCGAAGCTAAACAACTGAATTAAAATCCAAAAAATTCCATTTTCCAATTTTACCCTTCCAACGTCCGTTTCCGCGGCTTTCACAACTAAAGAGGTAATGTCTCCATACGAGACTCATCATCGGGCTGATATGCAAAAATGCAATGCCTACAGTCGCCCCCTTTGATGGGACTTGTGCAGTGTGTGACAATGGCAATCCTATCAAAGTACGTGCCATGCATTTTTACTTACCTGGCTCGCCAACTGCCACTTGACTTGCCATGTGTTTGCGTGGAGTTGATGTTGGTCCGTACCTGATGCTAAACCTCATACCCGAGGTGTCACAGTTGCGTCTCCGTACCTAGAGTGTCGTAGTGGTGTCTCCATACCTGGAGTGCCGTACTTGGTGTGCTAAACCTCATACCCAAGGCGTCACTGTAATATCTCCATACCCGAGTGCCGTACCTGGCGTACTAAACCTCATACCCAAGGCGTCGCAATAATATCTCCGTACCCGGAGTGTCGTACCTGGCATGGTAACCTCATACCCAAGGCATCGCAATAATATCTCCATACCCGAGTGCCGTACCTGGCGTGCTAACCTCATACCCAAGGCGCGCAAATATCTCTATACCCGGAGTGCGTAC